>ML815551.1:39114-54435 GCA_009831015.1 Picea engelmannii
CTCCAAAGATAAAATTTGAATTGGGTGATGTGTCATTTGATCCCTATCATTTTGCCCTTGAAAATGACCAAATCTAGTCAAAAAATTCCCTTTTGACTTTCATCTCCAAGAATGGCCTTCAGATTTTGATTTGATAATTCATAGCCAACTTATTGAAGAAGATTTCAAACCATTCAAACCCAAAAAATCTCGATCTGGGCAAAAATTCGGCTATTCTTGCCGTGACAGGATTTCACCAGCTAATTTACCCGAAAATATGCTTCTTAGCTGGTGAAAGGCGGAGCTTTCACTAGCTAACTAGTTATAATTCTGCCTTCTTCGCTGGTGAAAGCGCAAATTTTTTCAAAATCAAATTTCTCAGTCATGGAGAGTCCGTTTTGTGTGCTTAAATAGTCGATCGACATCTACAAATCCTAATATTTCCAATGGTGCTTTCAAATCTGCATTTGGAGGCTGGGAAGCTATTCAAATATTCCCTACAATATTGGGCATCATTCTTTCAAAAATGCCAGTGCATTTTTTATCGCTAACAGATGTTATGGTAGTCCAGGACCCCTTGTATTTTGATTTACTCCTTGGGAGAGATTATGTATATCCCATGAAATCTATTGTGTCCACGCTTTTTTGTGTGATATATTTCCCTCAAAATGGAAGAATTGTGTCTATTGATCAACTTTCATGTGTTGGTCCTGACTTGATTACCAACCCAATGACCTCCCTAAACGAGTCTTATATGCAGTCGGTATCACCCCCACCATAGGTCAATTATGTGGTGTTGTCTCCCATGACTTCAACTTCCGATGATTTATATCCGATAGTTGACATGGTGATCGCTTCAGTAGGGATATTGGGGCCATATCTCCTTACCCCTATCACGGACCTCGACGTGTGTTCCTTCCAGAGTGTTTTTCTTTCTTCTAGTGAAGATCTCTTAGAATCCATGTCTGAATTTTGTTCCTTGACATCCAGTCCTTCCATAGAATTATCCTCTTAGAAGCCATGATCAAGGAAATCCATGAGCATAGTTTTCCTCTCTGTAGAAAGCTCATTAAAAAATGAAACAAAGGTCACGAGCACAGTTTTTATTCTCTGTGGCAAGCTTGTTAAAAAATGAAACAAAGGTCTTGAGCATAGTTTTTCCTCTCTGTAGAAATCTCATTAAAAAATGAAATATAAATATGGGGTTTCAACATGGAGCCTTGATCATAGTTCTTTTCCTATGTCAAGCTCGTTAAAAAATGAAACAGTCACCTCTCCTACCAAGTCGAGTCTTTCATTAGGTCTCGTATTTGAACCTTCTTTTCATCCACATGTATCCTTTTTCTCCATCTAGTACAGAAATTGGTGAAAACCTCAAAGTCGGTGAATGAATTGAAGCTTGGGGGGTATGTCTCCAGCCTTTGATTATCATTTTGGAGTTAAGCCATTATATTTTCAAGCTGGGGTCAGAGTACCAACCATCCATGGGTATCCCTACCTTCGGAAATTACGTTGGGAATTTACAAGCATAGCTTAATTTTGTTTCAAGCTTGTGTAAAAATGAAACCAATACCGAGCTTAGTCTTTGTTTTTTCTCGTGCTTGCAAAAACATGAGAATGTAACTCAGTAGACTTTTATCACTTTTTTGGACTCGTAAAGGTTATTCAAAAAAGGAACCCCCTGGAGTCTCCTTTAATCTCTTCTCAAACTCTTTAAACATGAAAAGATTGCCGAGTGATCTTGCTTCTTTTCCCACTCGTTAAAAGGTTTGAAAGGGTGTCTTTCGAGTGATAATTTATCTCTTTTTCGACCTCACAAGACTAACATTACGAAAAAGGACAACACTAGAGTCGTCTTTAAGTTCTTTTCAAACTCTCTAAACATGAAAAATCATTGAGTTTACCTTCTCTGGACTCGTTAAACAATCATACATTGAAGGGCCCATATGGGACCGAACCATTACTTCTTCCAGTTCGTTAAACAAAGGAAGAGGGACTTACCGAAGGTGATTTATATCGAGCATGTGTTACCCTCCTCGAGCTCGTTAAATTAAAAAGAGGTACTCATCTATCTGGACGGGGGGGAAATTGAAAGAAGCAAGCCAAGAAGTTTTTGAGAACATTTCCAGTAACTCTTACAGTCGCCCTTGAACATGAAACTTTGTCTTTACATACATTTTTATCCGTTGAACCTCTGCATTGAACCAATACACTGATTTTCTTTACTCCTTTGGGTCACCCGACGAAAGTCACAGTATCCAATGCATTATCATGTGTTGGTCCATCTCATGTTTCTGTTGTTGTGCCTCAGTGTTCAAGGGAAGTATCCACCTCAAGAGACAACCATCACAAATATCCTGTTTCAATACCCATGTCATTCCATGTTCTTTTGATCCACAAACTCACATTTCTGTGTCTTTTTCATGTCGTTGATGGGGGATACATCAATCCCCTCCTTCGAATAGTCTTTATCCTATCGACTTCAACACATTACCCGGGTACTAGACCTAGAAACCAGTTAGTACCTTGGGACCTTCATGCCCCAATGATAGGACTCCTCACTTCCGACAGTGGGTTTACATCATTGACCTCTGATCGAATGATTCCATGAATGTTCGACTTCAACTCATTTATTCACATTCACGTGAATATACTAGGGTACCTTGGGAATCATTGACATCAATGGTGATTTCCCTCTTACTTGTTAACGGTTTACATCATTGACTGGTAATCAACTGGTTTCTACCATGTTTGACATCAAGACATATATTCACATGGTTAGACTCTTACTGCATCGGGATCGGTAAGAAGACCTTGGGCTGAGTGATCACTCTGATATGTACTTTGCCCAGGTTGTGACGGAGTTTTTCTTAAATATTGACACATATACTATCACATAGATCCACTTTGTATTGGTCCATGGCTATGTCTTGTCGTCTCATAGATCCACTGTGTATTTTTTGTGGCTACGAACAGTTCATGTCTTGGAAGTATAGATCCACATTATATCTTTGGTGGCTATACTCTTTGTCAATGTAATTATGGATCCGCAATGTATCTTATGGCGGCCATACCTTGAAAGTATTTATCACCCAAGCATAGGTATGTCTACCTTGGGTTTGAAACATGTCTTAATATTTGTTTGATGGTTGTGTGCATCTTCTACCAGGTTCTCCGTGCCCATACCCTTGCTCGAAAAAGTCTACAAAGTACTTCAGTCATCAGTTTCCATTTTCTAACTTTTCACTTTTGGGGGAAATCTGTTACACATCAAAATCACTCACTTCAATGATGGCCTATTGTCTTCATTGTAAGTGTCGCAAGTGCCTCATTTTGGTCGCAAGTGTCGCAAACATTATACTGTCATCTTTCCTATGTTGTGTCTCGAACGAAATCACAAGGAACACTTGAAGACACCCTCAGAGACTGGTTAAAGAAGGAGGAATAATTTGATGAAGAGTAGAAAACATTTTTCCTTGAGGAGACCACTTAAAAGTCATTTTTGAAGGGCAGCGCTCCCGTACCCACTGTCAGGGAGTGATAGCGCTCCTTGACCTCCTTTGGGGAAGTGTTGCAATTCTCTATGAACCCTTCTGGGGGAGTGATTTCCTTTTCAGGGAATCTTTTTCTGTTGAGGAAAATCAGCCCCTCATCTATGGAATTAGTTGGATTCGAATCTGAGGTCAAGGCTTGATCTTAGGGAGGATCCACAAATGATGGAGAAGGATCCTCAACCTATCCCAATAATATCTAAGGTGGTTGGGTCTCTCCAAGCTTATATAAGGAAGCCTTCACATGGTGAAATATAGATAGGGAGAAATTGTGAGATACCTAACTTATGATCTCTTGAGGAAGGAGAGACATTGAAGGCATCAAACTTTTGATCTCATAAGGAAGATTGTGAAGTGGAGTTATTTTGTTTGTGGATCATTTGAGTAAGGGATTGGACAAGGAGGGATGGAAGAGGTTGATGAACCTTCATCAAAGGTATGTAAGTATCTCTATTAAGTTCTCACTAATACATGTGCTTGGCCTGTTTCTTTCAAGGTTGTGTATGTCTACATGAACTTGTCTTTATTGGATAGATCTAGTTTCAGACTAATCATAGTGGAATAGGAATCATGCTTTTTCTTTGATTGGATTGCAAGACTTATTGAAGAGCCTGAGGATCATAGCTCAACTTGGACTAGGCAAGGAAAAACATCGTAAAAAGGTACGTCTTCTCTATAGATTAGCTTAGCTAGGTTTAAAAGGATGCTAGTGTCCAAAGTTAGCACCTTTCTTTCTTAATATTAGATTTTAGGTTTCAAGAGGAAATCCACTTGTCTATAGGGGGATTTTCCTGTAACACCAACGTCCTTCCTTCCTCCATAGCCCTTCCTACTTCAGCCTCCATGCGACGTGGTGTTACCCTTTCCATGGGTAGAGGGAATATCCTTTTGGATCCTTGGGGATGCTTGCTGTAAGTAGAAATGAATCCCAATTATTTCCCAATTGCCTTAATTCCTCCACCAACAACAATTTAATCAAAGTGACGTGTGATATTTTCCTCTTCGGTTGATCTGTTTAAGTTTGGTCGATGTGCGCCATTTCTCGGAGACTTTGGTGTAAGAAAAAGGGAAGATTTAACGATCTCCTCCCTGCGAAGTGCATCAAAAATCTAATGTGTTGTGGATACATTCTGTCAAATCTTCCTTCATGGGTGAAATATTTCTTAATCACCTCCATGAGTTTTCGAAAGGGCCCCTACAAATATCTACTTATAACGTCTGTTTCGACCTTCCCACCCAAGCAGTATCGCTTGATGAAGTATTCGTAACACTAAGTGTCCAAAGGCATGCCTTTAAACCACCTTTCACCGCCCGAAGGGATCTCAGTTGTAGACAACAAAGTTTCCTCTGTCACTTGGAAAGAGACACCTGCAATTACCACATGGGACCCGTCAAACCTGAGTCCAAACTGCTCCGCTAGTTTCGTGTTGAAGCCTTGGATTTTTCTACAAAAGGCCATGCATTTGACCTACTCAAAAGACACCCTAAACTCCCGATATTTATTGACCAACGTCAAGTTTGAGGCTCGAGCCCAACATTCCTACCACTTCACACACCTTTTCTTATGCTTTGGGATGTCATCCTGGTGCAATGCGTATCGATTCTGCATGTGATGGATTTTTTGCAGACCGAAGGCATTAATCTCAATTGACCTGGGCTTGCGAGAAGAATTACACGTGATGCGTGAACTTGACCGATGACCATAATGCATGTAGAATGCTCACAATTTATAATCGAGTGGGCGAGAGACGGGAATGCGTCGAGGGCCACTGAATTCATGGAGACTGGATATTTCAGAGTGAGCTTGGATATTTTTTCAGTGCATCCGTGCAATGGGTACACTTCGAAGTGTGCGGAGTACAACTGATAAGAGCTGGAGGGAATATGTGATACGAGTGTCGTGATTTTTCATTCTCTCTGGCTTCATAATGAGCTGATGATGGTCACTTTGTCTGCCAAAGTGACTTCTATTTAACCACTTGCCTCGAATTTAGGCACGTAAGACCTTCTCTTCTGACAGGACCTGACTCTTTGGGAAAATACCTTTACCCCTTTCACATGTTTTGGTTCTGACATCCCTTCCTGAATCCAAGGGCCAACCGACCACTTGTTGACTTTGAACCATTTTATCTTCGGTTACTGACCTCACACGCTTTGACACACAGACTCTGATTCAACTAAGACCAACTCCAACTGAAAAAATGACGACGCTAACAACTGGCTCCAATGGGGATCGCTATCCTCCCAGTAAGGTGGAAAAGAATAGCAGACCAGGTGCTTGACCATTGGGCCTTATTCGACTTCCAGACTCTAAAACAACAGAAAACCAAAAACACAACCTAAACCTTCTTGAAACGGTTTTGACAAGATTCAGCATAAACTCAGGGCTTTCACTCCAGGTTTCAACTTTTTTCTGACATATTGACTCGAAAAACCTTCTTTGAAATCAAAAAACAAAAAACAAAATGACTATTTACAATGACAATGAGATTTAAATGGAATTTACTGCAATAGGTAGTGTTTGAGGAACCTATCGTTTACATGCCCCCAACCAACAGATTCCCCATTGAGTTATTCTAGAAAATATGCGTTTTTTTCTTGATACACACTGATTCTGAAAGGACTCATCCAAATATGGTCGAATTTTTTGTGCTTTCCTTTATCTTCATTCCCCGCGTCCCATTTCAAAACCAGATCCCCCATCTGAAATTCCTCTTGCTTAGAGTGCTTGTTGAAATTTTTCTTCATCCTCTCTTGGTGAAGTTGCGATTGATTGTAAACTTGCTCCCTCATCTGTTGCGCATGAATCAACTGATTTATCCTTCTTTGTGTATCATCTGGCTCGACCTCTTTCTCTTGCAACAACTTCCTGACGAGAAATCCTAGCGAGGTAGGGAAAACCACGTCAGCACCGTACACAATTTGGAATGGTGATGTGGAGATGGAATATTTGGTTGTGAGTTTGTCCACCCACAATGCATAAATAAGTTTATTGTGCCAAGCCTTCTTATTGTCATGCAAGAGTCTTTTAATGATCCTGGTTAGGCACTTATTAGACGATTATGCTAACCCATTACCTCGTGGGTAATATGTTGTGGAATATCCCAGGGTTATATTGTAGTTCTTGCAAAAATTCTCCATTTTATTGGACTTAAAAGTGACTGTGTTGTTTGTAATGAAATTGATATGGCACTCGAACCTACATAGGATGTTGGTCTCCAAGAACTGAATAATGACCGTGTAAGTAGTGTGCTTCGTTGGAATTGCTTCAATCCACTTCGTGAAATAATTTGTGGCTATAAGTATCCACTAGTGTTGCGTCGAGGATGGCGGATGGATCTCTCGTATGAAATCCAGGCCCCATTGCATGAACGGTGCTTTGACTTAGATCGGTTTTAGCGGCAGGGGTTGTAGCTTTCTCCTTCCATTGAAAATATGACACTCATGGCAACTAGAAAATTCTTTGTACACGTCCGCAAAGATGGTGGGCCAATAGTAACCTGCTCTGAGAATTTATGCGCAATGGTTTTCCAGTAGTGATGTCCCCCACAATCACCTTTTTGGAATTCTCTGATGGCCTATTCCGGATCATCTTCTAGTATGCAGCTCAACAATATCCCTCCTGGATCTTTCCAATACAACGAGTTGTCTAGGATGCAGAACTTGGTAGCTTTGTGCTTTAATAATCTATCATTGGTCTTACTTAACCCTGGAGGGGCTTGTAGATTCCTCAACACATAAATGATGTATGTGTACCAAGGTGAATCGATGAACTTTTGAGCCACCTGCGCAGTTGTCTCTTGCTGAGGATTCTCTGATAAATTAGTGATGAAGTTGATTCCCAGAACGTCGCAGTTTGATTGCACCATCAATTTTTCGAAGCCCTATCCTTTGACTGGCTTTGTAGGCTTGATTTCAAGGTCATATTCCAGCATGTTCGCGATCCACTTACCTCTTCTTCCCTCCGGGTCATGCTGAGTCAGGATATATTTGACTGAGTTGTTGGTCACATAAGCGATGACGTGGGAATGCAGTATGTACGTTATGAACTCCTTTAGGGATTTCACTAAGGCATATGCTTGTTTCTCCATAATGTCATACCCTAGTGGGGCATCCCTCATCTTCTTATTGAAGTAGGTTATAGGCTTCTCAAAGTTCTAATCATCTTTCTGTAACAATATGCCAGCAATGGTATGCTATGAGGCAAACGAGAATAAGTTGAAGTCCTTCATGAAGTCTGAGCTGACCAACATGGGAGATTTGGTCAACACTATATTAATATATTCAAATGATTTTTTGTCTTCTAGGTTTGACTTGATCTCGTTCCCTTTCCTGAGCATACAAGTGATATTTTTTATAATTTCTGCCAAGTTTGGGATGAACCTTCTTAAGAAATTCACCTTTCCCAGGAAAGATTGCACCTCCTTCTTGCTGCGCGGAGTGTTGATTTTCAGGATTCCTTCAACCCTGCTGGGGTCTATATTTATACCTTATTTCAAGATGATGTGCCCCAATAGTTTCCCCTCTTGCATTCGGAAATGTGATTTTTTCAAATTCAAATTTATGTCAAACTTCCTGCACTTTTAGAAAACTCTCTTCAAATGCCCAAGGTGTTGGAGTCGGAGTACACTGTAATGTCGTCCATATAGATCACTATAAATTTGTCCTTCTCTTCAGAAAATGCTATATCCATTTCCCGCTGGAAAGTAGCTCCAGCATTCATCAGGTCGAAGGGCATCTTAGCGTACATGAGCGTCCCCCATGGTGTCATGAAAGTTGTCTTTTCTCGGTCATCTGGGTGTACCATGACATGATTGTAACCTAAAATTCCATCCATCATAGACATCTTCTGGGACCCAACTACCTTATGTAGGATATAGTCCATCTTCGGGAGCGGGTATTTGTCCTTGAGGGATACTTTGTCCAGATTTTGAAAATCGACGCACAACCTTATTTCGCTGCTCCTTTTCCTTACAGGTACCAGATTTGCAACCCATTTTGAAAACCTTAAATAGACAATAATTTTGGCTTCAAAAAGTTTATTTACCTCCTTTCAGATTAGCGGTAGCAGCAGGGGATTTATCCGGATCAGTTGTTGCTTGAAAGGCTTCTGGTCTTCTTAGATAAGAATGACGTGTTGAATCACTTTGGTGTCATAAACTTTCAGGTCATCATAACTCCAAGAGAAGACGTCCGAAAAATCCTTCATGAGAGCTTGATATAATCCTATCTGACCTCTAGACTAAGCATCTTTGATAGTTTGATTATTTTTGGATTCTCCTGGGTCCCGATATTACAATCCTCGAAATCATCGTCATTTGCAATGATCTTGGGATTTCTAGCCACATCGTTTTCATTGAAAATATTTTCCAACGAAACTAATCCTTTCAGGATGATATTATTTGTGAGTTGTACTATGTCCATTCCATTTATCTGGTTCTGGAAAGGGTCATCGTCACTACGTGCATCCACGCTTTCATCTTCGTCACAACAACACTCGTCGTCAATGTTCATATTAGTGAACTTGTCGCTCATTTGGAGAAATCTCTCCACCTGTTTGTCATCCTCAAACACCTACCAATACTTGATATTATAAGGTACCGTCAACCTGTGTTTGACTTTGATCTCATACCTTTTGTTTGGAAAAATGGGAATTTTAAAAACTGAGGCTGAGGTGGCCAAGGCATCCACAATTTGATTTTGCCTCCTCGGGATCGCCGATAAATTATACTCCAAGGATTCTTCGAGGAGAACCAGCACCAAATTTTTGTGCGCTCTTAGTATGGGGTGCTTGGATTGATATATGCCCTTCACTTGGTTTATAATGATCTCAGAGTCTCCATGCACCTCTATCCTCTTTGTGCCCAACTCTTTCAAAACTCTCAGGCCCAAAATCAACGCCTCATACTTAGCCATATTATTAGTGTAGTCGAAAGCGAGTTTGTATGAGAAGAGTTTTGTGCCTACCTCGGGAGGGCTTATCCATACGATGACCCTTGTTCCCTCCTTTCTAATGGATCTGTCGAAACTCATGTTCCACATCTCGTTCTCCATGCAGTTCCTCGGGCCTGTGCACTCTGTTTCCTATCATGCGGCTTTTTCATCAACAACCATGACAGTCTTCAGTTCTTCTTCTTCAAAACTTAGGTCATTGTAAAAAATGGAGGAGTCGATCTCAGTGTCAACAGAGTAGATGGGGTGGATATTCAACTGCGTCTTACTTCTCACCATGTATTTCAGCAGCAATTCTCTGTATAACTGTCTATCCTGGTCGAAAATAGGGATGGTGGCGTACGACATGTCCATTTGTAGAGTTCCCTTCAATTTTGTGGCCCATGACCTGGATAATAGCATGCCAAACTTAGGGGGTATATCGGCCATGAACACATCCATAATAAAATTCTTAGAAGGGATTTGGGTAAGCAGGACAACTAGATATTTGATGAGACCCAAGCATTTCACTTTTCTTGAATCGAAAGAAAAGAGATCCTTATAGGGCATAGTGATTTCCAAACCCAACTCGTCCATGATCACTTTGGCCATGAGATTGTGTGACATGCCTGAATCCAACATGGCGTTATGCAAGGTCATGTCATGGACCTTGAGATTGACATAGAATGGGGGAACATCCTCAGTATCACTCGTCTCATCTACGCACAGACCAAACAAAATGGCAGGGTGATCATCATGGATGTTCAAAGTGTCAGGAGTCCCCCCCCATCTTTAGCATTTTAATGATCTAATCCCGATATTCTCCTTTTTTGATGAGTTTGTTGAAAGGGAAAAATATTATAATATTGGACATTTCATTCTCAAAGTTAAAAGGGGGAGAGACCTTTTCTACCTCTTTGACGCATGTCTCCCGATTTGTTTCTGGCACTCTCCTTGGAACTTCCTCCTTTGACTTTTCCTTTTTTGTCTCATCCTTGGTCGGCTTGTCTTGCTTCGGTCGACTCGGGCTGTTGGAGTTACTCCACACACACCTAGGATTTATTTTTCCCAAGGTTTTTATTTGTTTATTAGTCATAATTAGTCATTATCTAGTCTCCTATATTTTAGGAGAGAATATTCCACTTGGAGAATATTCTCTTTCAGTTCACACTTCAGTTTGACTAGTTGAGTTGAGTTTAGATGTTGCATTAAGATCATCACCATGAAACATTGGGATCATCACCATGATAATTCGAAATTTCCTTGGTATCATCACCAAAGTGGCACATTAGTCTTGATTCCTTGAGTTAACTCCTCACTACTTTCTATTCCGTCAGTTAACTGAAGACTAGTTGACTAGTTAACTCAACTAGGTGGCAGTTCACTCCCGTAACTGCCTGAGAGACTAGAATAGCTGGAAGTTCACTCCTGTAACTGATGGTGTGTGTCCATATCACTCTATATCACCACTATGGCGACTTGGTTCACCTCAATTCGAACTCATTGAGTTATACAAAGTATATGATGTGTAAATTATTCATTATTCATAACGGTTAATGATAATTCTTTAAATTCTTTCTCTCCTTCTTCTTCTTCTTTTTCAAATTCTCTTTGAAAATGTGTGTATTGTTGTTTAGCTAGATCTATTCTGTCCAGGTTCAACACATTTACATGGTATCAGAGCTGAAGGACTGCTAAGCAAAAGCTACACCAAATTTTTTTGCAGGTACAAAAGATCGAAGACAACGAAAATATGGAATTCCAAAAAGAATTCATTCTTACACCTTACAACTATTTTGCATGGAAGGAGAAAATAGCCATGAATCTCTGATACAGAGGGTTGTATAGGTTAACCATGAATACATATACAAAACTGACATCATCCATAGAAAAATCCAAGTACTTAAATCGCATGGATGAGGCACTCAGAACAATTTGCAGTCTTATTTCTCTTGATCTCCTTTTTCATATATCTCCGTGTAAGACTCCCAATGAAGCCTGGACCACCTTGGAAGGGCTCTTTGGAAAATAGGATGAGATGAGGGGACACATACTGGAGGTGGAGCTGCTCACATTGGATCCAAAAAGCTTCGAGAATATCCTAGATTTCTTTACAAAATTCAAGGATTTATTGTCGCAACTCAAAGCTTGCGGGGTTGATAAATCGAAGGAGGAGAAACAAATGGTTCTCACCATTCTCTCCAAGATTGGTCCTGAATTCTTAGTATTCGTATCCACATTCCATACTGTCATATTCGCCTCTAGAGCCACCTGGAAGATGCCTTCTCTTGAGGACTTTATCGAATCCCTGACACAAGAGCAAACCAAGCTCATCAACATGGGCGCAATCAAAGGCCCAAGGGAGCATGCACTCACTGTGCATTATGGCAGCCACAAATATCCGAAATCTAAAGATAAAGATAAGTGGAAATATCATGCACATATGAAGAAGGAAGGGTACACAGAACCCTTCACCGATGCCTCCGGATCCAAAGGAGAAAAGGGAATAAAAGGAGAGAAATGCACATACTGCCACAAAGGATTCCATTCAGAATCCGCATGCATGCAAAAACAAATAGATCTGATGTCTTAGATAATTCAGAAAAACAACCTTGGAGATTGCATCCCCGAGGGTGCAAATAAGAAGAAGCTAGAAGATCCGAATTCCAAGAAAGGAAATTCTAGCCATGCCTTGATTGCTATCATCTCCTCTCTCATTGCTTGGATCGTAGATTCAGGAGCATCACATCACATGGATGCCTCAGAAGAATTCTATTCTTATTTGGATGCATGCAAAGGTCCTCATATTCTGATGGGGGACAACTCTTCTGTCGAAGTCACTGACAAAGGAAGGATTGAACTCACCAACAGAAGCTTCGAGAACGTGCTGCATGCTCCCAAGATTTATGTCAACCTTCTCTCTGTGTATCAGATGATGAATTCCGACAGCAGAAAGAAAGTCATATTCACACCAAATTTCGTGGACATATACGACATGAAAACCAACTCCAGGGTTGCTACCGGTGAGGTAAATCATCAGTCTAGATTGTATACATTTTCTGAATTCATTGAACCTGATTCTGCTTTACTTCTTACTCATACTGATGAAAGTAGTAGGATATGGCACGAAAGGTTTGGACATTTGAATTTCAGATACATGAAAAAGCTTAGCAAGCATAGATTAGTTGATGGTCTACCAGACATCCATTTGTCCAAGGGAGTATGTGAGGGATGTGTTCTCGAAAAACACCCTCAAGAGAAATTCGACAAAGGAAAGTCTCAACGAGCTTCCGCACCTTTAGATCTAATCCATAGTGACCTCATGGGTCCTTTTCCACATCCATCAATCAAAAAAGAAAGGTTTGTTCTCATTTTTGTTGATGATTTCTCACGTTTTACTTGGATCTACTTTCTCAGGCAAAAATCTGAGGTCTTTCAACACCTCAAAGATTTCAAAGATTTGGTTGAGACACAGTCCGGAAAGAAGATCAAAGTCCTCCGAACTAATAAAGGGGGAGAGTATGTGAATAATGAGATTCATAATATTTTCCATGAGGCAGGGATTCAGTTGCAACATACAATTCCCTACACTCCGCAGCAAAATGAAGTTGTTGAGCGGAAAAACAGATCTCTAAAGGAGATGGCATCTTGCATGTTGCATGCAAAGTCACTACCATAGAGACTATGGGCTGAAGCACTTAACTGTGCAACATTCATCCAAAATAGGTCTCCTCATAGATCTGTCAAGGATGAGACCCCCTACAAGGCTTGGAGCGGCCTCAAACTGTAAGTGGCCCATTTTCACATTTTTGGTTCACGTGCATGGGCCCGGATTCCCTCTGAAAAGAGGAAGGCACTTGATCCACAGAGTACTGAGTGCATTTTTATTGGATACCCTGATGGTGTGAAGGGATATCGGCTTATTGATCTTTCCTCATGCCAACTCATCATTGAGCATAGTGTCCAATTCGAGGAAAGTGTCTCGCATGTACCTCGACAATAGCATGCAGACACCTTCACTCTTCCACCTGTCTAAGATGATGAGAATGTACATGTTGACTCTTATTTAGATGAGAGTTTTGATTCAGAGGAATCAAATGATTCAGATTAAGAGTCAGTATAGTCAGATGCAGAGTCAGAGCATCCAAATGCAGTTGCAGAGCCAGAGAAGAGGCCTAAGTGGGCACTGACTACTCTTCAGGATGAAGGGGATCTCGTTGGTGATCCAATCGATACTAGGAGGACTCGATCTAATTTTGAGGAGCCTCCTATTGCACTCACTTCCACTGAACCATTTCCTTCCATACATCTTTTCTTGGTTCAGTATTCAGATCCACAGTCTTATGGCGAGGCTGCTGGAAATCCCTTTTGGAAATCCTCCATGCAGGAGGAGTACAACTCCCTCCTCGAGAATCAGACTTGGGATCTAGTTCCGCTTCCTTCTGGGAGGAAATTTTTCATATGCAGATGGGTCTTCAGGACCAAGAGCGCAGCATATGGACAGATCAACAGATACAAATCTAGGCTTGTCGCCAAAGGCTTTCAGTAGGTTCATGGTATTGACTATGATGAGACCTTCGCTCCAGTAGTGAATATGGATTCCATTTGATTGGCCCTTGCCATTGCGGAAGCCAAGGGATGGGAAGTCCATTAGATGGACGTGAAGAATTCATTTCTTCATGGTGATCTCTCTGAGGAGATCTACATGGAGCAGGCCCAAGGATTTATGCAGTACTCATCTTTGGTCTGTCGACTGAAGAAGTCACTTTATGGACTCAAGAAGGCTTCGAGGGCATGGTATGCCAAGATGGACTCCTACCTATTGTCATAGAACTTTTTACATTGTAAATTAGACCCGAATGTATACATGCTCAGGAAAACTGATTCACTTCTACTTTTAGTTCTGTATGTCGATGATTTGTTGATCACCGGTTGCTCGACTTCAGCGATAGTTGCAGTCAAGAGGATTCTTCATGATAGGTTTTTGATGATGGACATGGGTCCACTACACTTATTCCTTGGACTTGAGATCAATCAGGAATCAAACTATCTCAATCCAAGTATACACGAGATCTCCTTGAGATATTTCACATGACAGACTGCAAGTCTGCTCTGACTCCTTTCCTATTAGAAGTCAAACTTGAGGATGGCGGGGAGACTCCACTGGTTGAAAACACACTGTACATACAGCTAGTGTGGAGCTTGTTATATCTCACACACTCCAGACCATACCTCTCATATGCAGTTGGTGCAGTTTATAGGTTCATGTAGGAGTCGCATGAGCTATATTGGAAAGCTGCAAAGCGTATCCTTTGATACATACAGGGCACCATCACCTTTGGGATTCATTATGACTCTACATTATATCTCATTGGGTTTATTGATTCTAATTGGGTTGGCGATAATATTGATCGCAAGTCCACATCTGGTTACTCACTCAGTCTTGGTTCCAGGCCTATCTGTTGGTTGAGAAAGAAGCAAGCTGCCATTTCTCTATCTTCAACTGAGGCAGAGTACAGAGGGGTAGTTAACATAACCATTCAGGCTATGTGGCTACAACATTTTCTCACTGAGTTGGGCATTCAGTTTCATCGGCCGATCGTCATCTGGTGTGACAACCAGAGCACTCTGAAGTTCTGCAGAGATCCAGTTCAAAGGTAGTGGATGAAGCACATCGAGATACACATGCACTACATCCGAGACTTAGTAATTGAGGGGATCATCGACTTACAGTTCTGTCCTTCACCAGAACATACGACCGACATTTTCACCAAGACCTTCACTGAGCATAAATTCAATTCTCTGCGAGGTCGTATTGGAGTGAAGGACACAGTTACCTAGCAACTGTAGTTCTTCTTTT
>ML815551.1:59380-69666 GCA_009831015.1 Picea engelmannii
ACTTCAAATACCACTGCCTTGGAGCTTGCTTTAGGCCATACAAGCTCTTCTTCAACCCGCATACCAAATTCTCCTTCCCTTTGACCTCATACCCCTGTGGTTGCTGCATATAAATCTCTTCCTCCAAATCCCCATGGAGAAAATCCATTTTTACATCTAACTGTTCAAGATGAAAATCTTATACTGCCACAAGACTTAAAATAGTCCTAATTGAAGTCATTTTAACAACAAGAGAAAATATTTCATCAAAATCTATACCTTTCTTTTGTGCAAACCCCTTTACAACAAGTCTAGCCTTGTACCGCTTTTCTCCTCCACTTCTTCCTTCAACTTGTAAACCCATTTATTCTGAAATTCTCTTTTTCCCGTAGGCAACTGAACCAAGTCCCAAGTCTGGTTATTTGCCAAGGAATCCATTTCCTCTTTCATGCGTTGCTCCCACTTCTTTTTGGTGTCTACCTGCATTGCCTCTTCATAACATTATGGTTCACCAGAATCAATCAACAATAAATAATACAATGAAGGAGAGTATCGTTTAGGGGGTATACTTGACCTGGTAGATCTTCTAACAACACTTGCAGGTGTTTGAGGTACATGTTGCTCCTGTTGTTGTACATTTTGATTTTCAGGTTCCTTTGGAATTTCTTTTTCAGTGATCTCATCAAGCACCGTGTATTCTTGTTTTTCTTCTTCCTATTTCTTTCTCTGCAAATAATCTTTGTACATGACATTCTCATTGAATATGACATCTCTACTCCTAATGATTTTGTTATTTTCATAATCCCATAAACGATAACCAAAATCATTAACACCGTATCCAATAAAGGTACACTTATTGGATTTAGAATCAAGCTTTGTTTTATTTTCTTTATCAATATGGACAAATGCTTCACAAACGAAAGTTTTCAAAAAAGAATAGTTTACCTTTTTTCTTGTCCATTCCTCCTTTGGAATTATACCATCCAAAGATCTTGAAGGTCCTCTGTTTATTAAGTAAATAATAGTATCTACAACATCTGACCAGAACTGTAAGGGCAAACCAGCATGCAATCTCATGCTCCTTGCACGCTCCATGATTGTCCTGTTCATCCTTTCTGACACACCATTTTCTTGTGGTGTTCTTGGAACTGTCTTCTCTCTACGAATCCCATGGTATGAATAGTAATCATCAAACTCCTTCCTGCAATATTCATCTCCATTATCTGATCTGAGACACTTCAAACTTTTTCCTGTCTCATTCTCAACTAAAGCTTTCCATTTCTTAAAAGTATCAAAAACATCATATTTTTGTCGAATGCAATAAACCCAAGTTTTTCTAGTTGCATCATCAATAAAAGTAACATAATAACGAGAGCCACCAAGAGATGATACATGAGCTGGTCCCCATACATATGTATGCACAAGATCTACCCTTTCATTCTTCTTTTCTTTTCCGACTCTGAGAAATCTGACTCTCTTTTGTTTTCCATAAACACAATGCTCACAGAAATCCAAATCAATTTGTTTAAGATCTGGCAACAAATTTCTTTTGTGAAGTATCTGCATCCCCTTCTCACTCATGTGTCCAAGACTATTATGCCACAATGTTGTATCCACTCCTGTAGAAGCTAAAGAGATAGAAGTAGTGGGAGTTGTGAGCAGGTATATGAACAATCTAGGTAAATAACATTGGGAGGCAGTAAAGTGGATTCTCAGGTATTTGAGAGGTACTGCTACTCATGCATTATGTTTTGGAGGTTCAGACACTTTTCTACAAGGATATGTTGATTCAGATATGGCAGGTGATAAAGATAGCAGGAGGAGAACCACAAGGTATGTTTTTACTATAGGTGGAACATTAGTAAGTTGGATTTCCAAACTGAAAAAGGTTGTTGCACTTTCAACAACAGAGGCAGAGTATGTTGTTGCTACAGAGGATAGTAAAGAGATGATTTGGTTACAAAGGTTTATGGAGGAATTGGGAAAGAAGCATGAGAATAGCAGGTTGTACTCTGATAGTGAGAGTGAAATTCATCTTGCAAAGAACTCAGCCTTTCATTCAAATACTAAGCATATAAATTTAAGGTACCACTTCATACGATCCACCTTGGAAGATGGACATTTGAAGTTGGAAAAGATACACACTAGCCAAAATCCTGCAGACATGTTAACAATGGGAGTAACCAGAGAGAAACTGAGTTCCTGCTCAGTTTCAGTTGGTCTTCAAGAATAAAGATGAAGATGAGAAATTTTTCAGGTCCAAGAAGGTTCAGAGTTCAACATATACAACAGTGGTGGAGTTGTTGAGATCAGTCTCCAAGTGGGAGATTGTTGGTTGTGGAGCCTGATTATCTTCTTGATTCGGAGGTCCTTGCTTTCAGTCGTGTTTACACCCCATGAAGACTTTACACCCCAGAAGTATGTACACTCTTCCATGTGGGAGAGTGCAGAGGGGGGGTACCCCCTCTGCAGGGTTTGGGCGGGATATCCCCCCGACTGGGGGGTTCGGGGGAAAGCGGACCCCTGGTGAGGGTTCTCAAGCGAAGTTCTCGAAGGAAAAACTGTCGTGTAAAAGTATATTGTAATTTCATTGTAAATCTGGAACGTTCATTATAAGGTCACAGATCTAACGGTAGAAATTATGTTAGGGTTTTTTTACCTAGAAGGAAACCCTCTGTTATGAGGGAAATGTATTGTGGTTATGCATTATAGCGAGTATTGTATTCTGAGAGAGGAGACTATGAGAGAAAGAAAAGGAAGTTACAACAGGTTTTGTTGTAGGTTGTATCCCTTCATTTTGCTGGATAATAATAAAGGAAGGACCTGGCAATTTCTCTGGTGGATGTAGCCCACACTGGGTGAACCACGTAAATCTGTGTCTCTATTGTATTGTGTATCTTTTGTGTTTTTTTTCCGCATTTGTTTTATTTTATTGCTCCACGGTCCTTTTTTTCTAACACGTAGGAGGTAGAGTCGCACGCACGAACAGATGCATCAGAGTTGGAACACAGAAAGGATAGAAAAGAGGATTTGGATTTGGTGCTCGAGCAAGTCAATTTTGAAACCAAAGATGAGAAAGATCGTGTGAATAGGCTCGACCAGGGAGTGGTTGTATCCTATGACAAAATTACAAAAAATACGCAAATAACAGGGCCCACGACAATGCACAAAATTGATCAGATTGTGCAAACAATCGATCAATACAAGAAGGAGATCAAGAACCTCTGGGAGAAATTCATTCCTACCACTCCCCCGGAGGTGAAGGAAAAAGGAAGTAAGAAGAAGTCATATTGATGGATGAAATGGAACGACAAGTCAACGCAGTTGTCGACTTGTTTGATAGAGAAACACAACTATGGACAAATATGGAGGAAGATCAATAAGCCCAGAACTAGGACCAGGAAGAGGAAAAGATAAGCGCAACTATCCAGGACCTCAAGCAAAGGCATAAAACGATGGACATCATTGAGCGCCTCAAAGGATTAAAAGACATGAAGAAGTTGTAAGCAGAGCTAATAGATGCGCATACACTGAAGAAGGATCAATAAGCTCAAATGGAACCTCTCCAAGATCTAGCAGTGAAATTCATTGCGCAAGCAGAGGAGGAAAAGAAGAACATGGTGCAAACTCATGCTGAGTGCACAAAAGTGATCAGCGAGGAGATCATAGTGAAAGTGTTGGACACACTCAGATAAAAGACCATGCAGGCTCAAACACAAGCAAGGGAACTCACAAACAAGTTACATACTCTCGTAGGAGTTGTTGAAGAAGTGCGCAAAGCGTAGGTGGCTCAGGATGAGCCACATGTAAATATTGGGGGCCTGTTGGACGCAGACCCAGTTAGATGAAAAGGCTATTTTTGGGAAGACAAGCACGAAGGGAAGAAAGGACGGTTGGAAGGAAAAGCATCACGTGTGAGGGAAGCACGTTAGGGTTAGGGTTTTTTTAATGTATTGTAATGGTTGATGAGCCAAGAATATATATAAATAGTACTTAGGAGGTCTAGCGGGATGTGTGAAAAGAGGGAGAGTCCAGAAGTTGTAAGGTTGTTAATAAATGTATTATTCTATAAACTGGTGAACTAGAGAAGCATTGAGAAACTCGATCCCGAGGGTTAGATTGCAGGCTGAGGAGCCTGGTGTGATCTAGTCAACCTCGCAAGGATCGAGAAGCCTGTAGATATTGTAATATCCAAGACTGTAAACACACACGGCGTGACATATTACTAAACAATAATAAATTGCTTGAGAGCCAGATCTTTTTGGACGTACCCAAGGAGGGGGTGAACCATGGTAACACTTGTATTATGTGATTGAATCTATGCCTCTTTATTGTTGTTAAGTATTGAATGTTAGATGAATGAATGAAGTAACTAGTTATATCTGATATTTCACATGCATGAATAGAATGATTTTTCTAATTAGATGTTAGACTGAATAAGTAAAGATCACAAGGTACAACCAAAAGTCTCCACTCATTCCCAGGCTACAAACACCTGAGTATTGCAGTCACCCATAGAGCTATCTCGAGTGATATTGCGCAGTACACCCTATGTGTTATGTTTCCTTCTAGTTTACCAGGGGGGCGATAGTTTTAGAGGGATTTTTTTGGAAGCTTGTTAAATATGAACCTGGTTCAATCTGTGAAAGTAAGGTAGGATCAGAATAGATAAATGAAAAAGTAGAATAACACACAAAACCAGCAGTCATACTTTACAATAAATATTGGATGTCTTTGGTAAACAAGAAATGGCATTCCTCTCATCGGTCCTCATTGCATCTGAGATCATGGCTTGGTTTGTCTCAGACAATTGTTCACTTCTCTATCAGGCAAGGCTTCTCACCTTCACAATTAATATGCTATTCCACACAACAATAGATTCCTTTGTTGAGTGTCATATATTCAAGTGGTTTTTATAGTGTTGTATATAATATCGTATTCATCCTTTACTAAATTGCATACCTAAGTATTCATGGAAATTCGTCCTTTGTCTTTATTTCTTTTACCTTAAAGGTTATTGTTGTATTTTTATCACAAGAGTTGTAGTAGGAGTGTGGTCTTCATGACCATGATATCCACATGGTCTCATGTAATCAAAGTATTCAAAGAATTTCGCTATTGTAGAAACCAAAACCAAAATTGGTGATGGGGTTAGAAGGGCTACTAGAGGAAGGCTCAAAAAGTGTATTTTGGTGATTGGAGGCACTAGTTTTATCAAAAAGATACATAATATTACAACTCATCAAGGATTATTACTGCAAGTAAGAAGAGGTGAAAAAATACGCTTCCTACACTAATCCATGAGAGAAGAATGTGTAGTATGCCAGAAACATAAAACATAACAGTTGCAATCAAATGAAGTAAATAACAAACCATTAACAACACGACTTCTTAGGGAAAACCATTATGGGAGAAAAAACCCACACTCTAAAGCACATTCAATGTATTATCCTACAACTAAATGGTTATAATACAGAGTCTTTGTGCTCTCAACAAGAGTGTTCAGTAGTAGAATAAGGATTGAATAAATTTTGGTAGCATAATAGTGAGTTAAAACTTATTGTTTTCCTCTAATCATAGCATTGAATAAATAGAAATAACAAAACCATAAACCATTTATGGTTTTCTAATTCTACATGTTGGAAACCACCAACAAGTAATTGGCCAACTACTTATGCATAACATTCATTTCTTGCTAGTGCTTTGCATTTACTCTTTACTATTGCTCTACATTTATTCCTTGCCACTATTCCAAATTTATTCCTTGCTATTGCTTAGAAATCATTACCTTCTCCACTATAGGAATGCAAGGTGTTTGACACACCTTCCCCAACATTCTCCCACTTGTCATATACCTTGCAAAAGTATAAGGGAGAATTATTCAAACCATAGATTCACAACACCACTTGAATTTACCTGTGATCRTYAGTTTTGTCTATACATTTCCATCATTCTCCAAAGTGTCAAATTTATCTAGTRTCACCTTTCCATCTATATGCTTTTTTTATGCATGAAAGGTTGGGTTCTTAAGTAGACAATTGGCACTATTACTATCAMATTGAATTGTAATAGMTTTTTKACTTARACCTACTTTTGAACACAGTTTCATAAGCCAAATGGCCTCTTTACAGGCATGGGTAATTGTCATATACCATAACATACATCAAAATACCAACTGCASTAACATAAGGAACAAAAGAAATATCCTCCATATCTACGAGTTTTGTAGGACATTGCTCAACTGAAAGCTTAGTTCTCACAAAAATTGGAACACTCAATAGTCTGCAATTTGCGACGTGAAAACATTATAGCACATAGTTTACATACTTACTTTAACTCAACCAAAGCCTTTTATTTTCTCTATCTCTCATSATATCCATTCATAAGATATATTTTTCAACCCCCAAGTCCTTCATATCAAATTGTKCTAAACRYTGATACTTTCCATTGTGTCAGTGATACATTAGTTCCATGCATGCAATAAGGATTTATGGTGGAATATAAGCTTCCCATATGATACCRTAGAGGGAGTAATTATTTTCCCTRTGGTTAAGTTGTATAATGTTAGTTACACATGTTGGACTTCATTAGACAAAATGACAACATTAGCATAAACGGGCAATGAGGAACAAGTGAAGGAACTAGTGGATACTTTGGAAGGCCTTAAATCAACATTATAATTATCACAATCATACGATAAAATTCAGTTTCACCTTACTAAGTTGCAACATCAAGTGAAGCATATTTCCAATAGTGTAAAAGGTGTGCCTATGCAATGCTCGAAAGTGAAGTATATGAGCTATGTGTTAAATTATGAGCTTGATTTATTATGCGGATTAATTCTTTTATTTTCTTTAACACTTTGATTCCAGCTTAATACACTTCAACAATACCAAATCATAACCGAATAGCAATAACTATGTAGATAAGTAAGCATGCACATCAACAACACATATACCCTGGGGAAACCATGTACAGGGAGAAAAACCCTTGCAAACAATATTCCTTTATTGCATTAATAATGTAAGATCACTTACAAATATCCACCATGAATGTTCTGTTCTTAAAGATCTTGTCAATATGACTTTGACATGACAAAGAAGTACGATACCTTGCTGAAATACTCCTATGATATGCTGCCTCTATTGTTGATATACAACACTGATATGCTTCTTTGGTATGTTGCCTCTTTATCAATGATATGTGCCTCTATTTCTTCACCCCTAACCTGCATATCAAAACTATGTTGAAGAGAGGGGTCGACCTCTGCTTATAAAGGCCAAAGAGGAGAAGAGGAGAGGCTCGAAATAGTAACTTGTTTGCATGCTTTAATCATAACTCAGCTTCATACTTTAGTTCTAACTTAGAACTAGACTTGTGACTGGTATACTTTAGTTCGAAAATAGAAATAGACTTGAGACTTCAGTTACAACTCAACACTACACTTTAGTTCGAAAATAGAATTAGACTTGAGACTAGTATACTTTAGTTCGAAAATAGAACTAGACTTGAGACTTTAGTTACAACTCAGCATTACACTTTAGTTCGAAAATAGAACTAGACTTGAGACTTCAGTTACAACTCAACATTACACTTTAGTTCAAAAATAGAACTATACTTGAGACTTCAATTACAACTCAACATTACACTTTAGTTCAAAAATAGAACTAAACTTGAGACTTCAGTTACAACTCGACTCTTGACAAGGCAATTCAAAATTCTCTTCATGGTGGATAATGTTACATGTGCCAACACACTAGATCAATACATTTATATCATTTGCAATATTAGGAATATTGTTTGTTTCTAGATCATAGGAATTTTATATTCAACCTAACGTTTGATAGATGCCTTGACTTTTTCTCATGGATCACAAGGTTTGACTAGGCTCACAGAGGTTGTACGTTCCCCATGACTTTTACACTAGTCTGTCTATGCTCACAGAGGTTGTACGTTACCCCTGACGTTTGCACTAGACTGTCTATGCTCATAGAGGTTGTGTGTTCCCCCTGAATTTTATATTAGACTCACATAACATCTCTTTCATCTTGAATTTTGGTTTGACTCATAGAGGTTGTACGTTCCCCCTGGATTTTTTCAATACCTCACAAGACTGGTTGATTCTCCAAATATCCCTGGCTAGCCTCGGGGTGGCCCATATGGCCTCTCATTGGAGAATGACTATCGATGCTGCCAAATTTAACACTCCCTCTCAGCGAGGGAGTCATTCTCAACCATACCAATCTTTCTTCTAAGCTACAAAAACTATCTCGAGTTCAGAGGCTTGGTCAAGATATCATCTACCTGCTCGCTCGTGGATATGTATTGTAACTTTACAGTTTTTCTCTGGACCAAGTCTCATATGTAGTGGTACCTCATGTCAATATGTTTTGACATGTCGTGAAATACCAAGTTCTTTGTCAATTTTATGCAACTTTGATTATTACAGTGAACCATCGTCGTCTCGAGCTTATCACCAAACAACCCAAAAATCAAATTTATGAGCCATAATGCTTCCTTGTTAGCATCACTTGTTGCAATGTACTCAGCCTTTGTTGTAATCTATGCAATGTATCCCTACTTCCGGCTTGACCAAGAGATCATAGTGGATCCTAAACTGAAGCAGTATCTATAAGTACTCTTCTGATCCATTAGGCTTCCTACCCAGTCAGCATATGCATACCCATGTAGAAATAAACCACCACTGGATGTATATCTTAGACCATAAGTAATGGTCCCTTTGAGATATCTCAAGATGTGCTTTGCTGCCACCCAATGTCTCTGTCTTGATTCAGTCATGAAACGACTCATTGAAATCACTGCATAGAATATATCTGGCCTAGTGTGGATCATGTACATCAATGATCCAATCAGTTGCCTATACATGGTGGGATCCACCAAATCTGAACCTGTATCAGAATCATGCGGCTTCCTTAGGTTGGTAATCATCCACTGCGAGTTCCAATGGGTTATGTTGTACTTAAGTTGCTACCTTTAGCCCATAGTAGTGCCTTGATGTCCTTGAAGATCACCCAATATCCCTTGTCCTCAAGGGTTGCAACTGATAGTAGATTCTTCTTGAGCCCTGGAACATACAATACTTCATCAACATGAAGTCTAGGCCCAAATTCCAATCTGAAGAAGATAGATCCTGCTCCCTCTATCTTGTAACATTTGTCATCCCCAAGCTCAACATGCTCTGCAAAATATTTTGTCTCAAAATCTGAGAGGATCTCCTTGTACCCTGTTATGTGCTTTGATGCACCATTGTCTACTAACCAAGTTTTCGGCCCCATGAAAACTGAACTGGATAAGGTAGAAACCAAGTAATATTCTTTTCTATTTTCTTTCTCATTAGAAGGACTTTTCTGATTTCTTTTGGATTCATCATCCTCGACAGTTGAGGCATGATGTTTCCCTTTCCTTGGATATTTCTTTCTAAACCAACAATCTTTAGCAAAACGACCCAACTTATTACAACTAAAGCATTTAATCTTAGGTGTATCAATATTCTTTCCTTTGAATGTACCTTTGGTGTTTGGATTCCTCTAAGAGCCTTTCTAGAAAGTGTCTTTCTTCTTTCCCTTGATTCTTGATGTTAAATATGAGTGCTCTTCTTTTGTTGGCTCGCTTCTGGTAGTTGTGTGACTCTCCTCCTAGAGGAAATCATGCCATAACCTCTCAAATGTGGGATGAATATCTCTCCCACTTAAACTGGATAAGAAGGTCTCCCATAAAGAAGGAAGACCGTCAAAAATATCCTACACTAAATCATCATCGTCCACTGTCACCCCTGTGACCAAAAGCTGATCTCTGATCTGGGTTATCCTGGAACAAAAACATGCCATTGATTCACCTTTCTCCATCTTCAAATACTTAATCTTGTGCTTAAGTGTCCTCTTCTGACTTGGAGCATGTTTCTCATACAGATTCACCAAGGTATCCATACAGTCCTTGGAAGTCATTAACAAAGTCATTGTTGGCATTATATTGTCTTTGACTGAGTCAAAGATGATTCGTTTGGCCTTTGCTTGACTCTTCCTGAAGGCCTCTCTTCCTGCATTATACGTGGTCACATACTACTCAGTTTCATGTTCCTACAAGATATTTGTTATCTGAAGCTTCCACACATTGAAGTTGGTAGCTCTGTCGAGCCTATCCTCAACCCTGACTGAAATGGAGGATGCCATGGACTTCACACTGGAAAATTAATCAAGCTAGATTGGATCTGTGTGTACCTGTTGCTGCACTTCAACATGTTTAACACACCCTAAGCTTTGATACCATGTTAAATTATGAGCTTGATT
>ML815551.1:75498-90226 GCA_009831015.1 Picea engelmannii
GCCATACTTAATTTAAATGGTGGAGCATCAATTTGTTGAAGATTGTTTGGAAGTAGTTCAAGAAGAAATTTCAACAAAAGTATCTCTCTGATAGTTATTGTGATGGTAAAATCAAAGAATCCTATGAGTTAAAGTTGGGACAACTGACCATGGATGAATATGAAAATAAATTCTTGGAGCTACTGTTACCCATGATTTTGGTCGTCATGATGATGTATTGATGATGGTGTACTCAGGCTCTTCATAAGAACTTTCTCCTGAGAAAAGTTACTTTCATCTCTTCCCAGAAAACTCATTTTTGAAGAAGGTTCACAGGATGTTAATATATTTGGGTGCGAGAATGACCCATTCTCGCAGGCTTCTTTAAGCCAGGGTACGAACTTCTCACACTGTGTTGAATAGGCAGGGTGTGAACTCTTCCTAAAGCATGGAAAAAGATGAATTCTCGATGTTTCTAGAAGGGAATCTTCTAGAAGAATGGGTTGGCATTCGAATGGTTATCCTTGTACTGGATTCCCTGATATTGTGGGATCATTCTTATCCAAGTAACTATCTCATTCTCTCCTATATATTGAGGGAATTCTCATGGAAAAGGTTAAGCAAGATTCATTGGAGAATTGGTGAAAGAATTGTGTGAAGGACTTAGCTTGAACAGTAGCTTGAAGACTCCAGCAAGTTTATCAAGAGGATTTGATCTTCTTCATACAAGGATTGAGAAAGTGTGTGTGTTGGAGCCAAGAGCCATCGAAAGGAAGTTTGTGAAATCAAGGCGATCAGGTTGTAATCTTTACTTTCAATCAATATGATACAGTGGCATGTCCCTTTCCCATAAAACTATTCTCACTTTATTGTGTAATTCCTTGATCATACACATAAGTTGACTGTTGAATATATTTTTCTATCTTCACTTTGGTTGGTTTGTGTTGTCTTGGTCTTGACCTCATGAGAGCACCGGAGCAAAGCGGGAGCAACATAGACCCTAGGAAGCGATATTAAGGTATGTTACTCGTTCCTTCCTACTAGCTAATTCAATGGTCAAAACTTAGGGAAAGAGTCATGTCCTGTCCTTTTTTGTTCTAGATCCAGGTGGATCTAGGGAGATCTGTTAGTGTCTGCACTTACCGATTAGTCCAATAACAAAATTGGTGACTCCACTGGGGAGCATCCCATTTTCTTTGTGGATTTTGGTGTTTTTTCGTGGCCATTTTCTCTTGTTTTACTTTTCTCCTTCCCTATCAATCTCTGAGTCTTCAGGATATCCTGATAGACCATTTGGGTCTAGAGGCCTTTTCAAATTTTGTTTCATTTTCCAAAAAATTGACTATTTTCAGAGGTTCTCGCACTGCACTTCACTTAAGCCTGCGAGAATCTATAGAGTTCGCACCCTGCCTTTATGTTCAGTGCGAGGTTCTCGCACTTTGCTCAAGGGCCACCTGTGAGAATCACTAATTCTCGCACTGTGTGACACTCTCAGCCCGCGAACCCATTTTTTCAAGATTTTGGATTTGAGTTTTGGCATCTTCAACTGCCCAGATCAGTCTAGGTGCCTCATAAGAGTTTCTTGGACCATTGATTGATGTCTTTCTTGTCTTCGTTTTCGTGCATGAACAGTCTTAGGATTTCAAAGGCTCTTCTTGTCATTTATGTCTTGACTTTCGTTTCTTGACTTTTCTTGGCATAACCATACTCTCTGATTTCGGGATCTGAGTGTGTTTGATTAGTTAAGGACCGATGATTGGTTGAAAGTTGAGTTTTCTTGGTCTTCATCATTTGCTTATTGTTTGCAAAATCACTTTTCTTATGCAATTGAAAAGATTAGATTGGTTTGCTTTTTATTTTTGTTTTCATTGAAAGAGTGATTTGGGTTTTTATCATTGCTTGTTCATGGTTTTTTATTTTCAGTACTCTCACTATCGTGGTGTGGGTCCTTTTTGAAAAGTGAACAAACGTTTTTCTTTCAAAAAATCTTTTTCGTCTTTGAAAACATTGAAAATCAATTGTTGAAATTATTGAAAAAGACACATTAGAGAATTGTTATTGATGTGTGATTTGTTGCATTTTCATTTTAAAGGAAATTGTTTTGTAGTTCAAGGTTGATCTGGAAAATTTTCTCTTTCCCTCCCATACATAGGATTCATTGAACAAAAATTGCTATATTTCATTCTCATCCATGCATTGTTGGGTCAGAGTCATACAACATAAGTTTCATCTCCGTTTCCTTTGAGTAAACAACAACTCTTAATAACACTGCGCAATTGTAAAATTTATCTAGTAACTCTTTTCTCGGGCTCTATTACACCAACATTTAGCTAGGCTAGTGCTCTGGAGTAGGAAGAGAGATACACTCTCCAAAAGCACAAAACACACAAAAGCATCTTGTGTTAGGGAGTGTTAAAATTCCATTTGCAACATCTTGTCCTGGAAAGCCCTTCTCATACAAGGGTCAAGCACGAGGTCACATTGATATTGGCAGAGTTACTCACCCTGCTTTGTTGATATCAGTGTAGAGATTGCACGTATTACGAGGATCACTCGGAGGTATACCCACAATGATGAGTGGAAGCCTTTTGAGTTGATTTTGGGCTAGATACCCTGCCCTTGCATGTGGATCGGACTGTCGATTGTTCCCCCGGGCTTTATTGTGGTTGGTGGTGACCTTAATGGCTTATCTTTCAAGGTTGTTACATGAGGTGACTGTGAAAGGGAAAGTCTTCACGGTACCTGGAATTGACGTTGACCAAACTCACTCGGGCTCCTTGGAGGGTATACCCATGATTGTGTGTGGGAGCTTGCACCAGGGTGTAAGTCTGTTAAGAAGGTCATTAGCGTAACTTTTTCACCCTATCCCAGCCCCTTCTCATCTCGTTGTTGTGACGTTGGATTTCATCACCAACTAGTGGCTTCGAAATTAGAAGGTCTTGTTTTCTTGGTGTTGCTTCCTAGATTTTGTTTACTAGCGTGTGTTGTTTGTTTCTCGAAGTTGACCATAGGATTTTCTTCGCAAAGTTTGTCACTCGTTTACAATAGCTCCTCCACGTCGTTCATGTAGAATGCATGGTTTATCTCCAGAGCATCTGGAAGGTTCCCAACCCTTGCCTATAAGTACACTTGAGGGCTCTCCTCGGCAAAGTGAAGTCCCAGTCGTCACCACCCCGCAAGTGGAATGTACTGACTCTCTAGAACATTTTTGAATTACAAATACTCGAGAGGACTTTCAACTTCACCCTGATTCTGAGAGATGTTTTATGCGAGCAAATTCTTCCAGAGACTTAATTTTTGTGTATTATGGATCTCCGACTGGACCTGGGGACCAAGATCCTTTTTGGTCTATGGGCATTTTTCGACGGGACCTTTTTGGTTCAGGTTCCCCTGTGATTTCCGAAATCTCTAGTACAAAGACAGTATCGTTGACTACCGCTTATCACTTTACCGTCCCTGCCGAAATGGCCCATCTCACAGCTACTACGAGCGTTCCAACCGGGTTTACTGTGGTTAGTCTTTCTCCCATCAACACACCGTGAACGCCCAATGTCACTCCAATGCTACCACCCAGATATTGTGTGTTGACTGCTTCCATTCCTACTCCTGCGCTAACTCCATCCGACTCTCCTGGTGGTCCTTCTTTTTCTGGGCACTCTCTTCCCGGTTTTATTCCAACACTCCCTCAATTTCCTTTTGGAGGACTTTCTTCATCTTCTACTGGCAATCCTAATCCTAGTGGCACTATTCCGTCATTCACTCCAAATTACCAGATTCTGATTGGTGGACAATTTGACCAAGGTGGTATAAATCAACCCCCTCTCAGCTGGAAAATTCCAATTGGAACACCACCTTCGTTGGGAGGACCGACCCCACCCTATGGGAAAAACATACCTCCCTCCTTGGCCCAGTATTGGAATCAGTTGATACAAAATCCTCCTCAAATGTCTGGGGGGCAGCAGTTCCCAGCTGCGTTCGTAACACCCCCTAGTATGGGCCAACCATATCCAAGTTCGTTCAATCCCATTTGGGGGGCGAATGTTAAAACTCAATCCCTTGTTCCAGGGTATAATCCTATGAGCTACTATCCTCTCCAACCACCACCGAATATGCCTGGGTCTTCACATTATATGTAGACTGCTTATGGTCCTACTGGTTTGCCGACAGGGCTTCCTCCCCAAATCCACCAGTACCTGCAGGTGAATCGACAGTTACCCTTTCTCGCCACTTTGGATCTTCCGAATTTGTCAAGGATTTTAAATGATCCTATTCGTCACTCTCCCCAATGGCCTGTTATACCAGCCAATCTTCCATCAGACATTCCTAAATTCGACGACAAAGTGGGAGAGGACCCCAACAATCACGTTATGACTTTTCACCTATGGTGCTCATCCAACTCATTGATGGATGGCTCTATTCGTTTACGTCTTTTTCAACGAACCCTCACAGGTTCTGCTGCGAAGTGGTATATCGAATTGCCACGAGGTTTCTTCTCTGACTTCAAGACCCTAGCTATGGATTTCCCTATGCATTACCAGTTACCGATCCGTTATGACGCAGGGACTGAGATTTTGACTTCCTTCAAACAAAATAAAGGCACTCATATATCTGATCACATCCATGAGTGGTGCAGGAGACGACGTCTCATTAAACTTGAGCTCCCCGATCAATTGTTGGCAGAGTGGTTCACAAAATCATTTGTGAACGAAATTGGAAAGGACATTTCCATGGGTGGTGTCATCATGGAAGAGCAGGCTATAAGTTGTGTTCAATATCTTGACCTCGTTTACTCACAAACGGGAACCCTTTATGATTTACTACCTGACTTACCTCGTCCTAATACTTCCAGCACTTCAACTACTCTAGTTGCCTCGCATGCAGTTGATGGTGTGGTTGGTACTGCCCAAGCCCAACCACTTTCTGCTTCAAGCACAAACCCTAAATCTGCTTCTTCTAATGTTCAAAATGCTTCGTCTCCTGCCCCTCCCACCGGCAAGACTTCTGAGGTAAATGCAGTTCAATCTACCCCAGTCGGTAAAAACAAATCTAAAAAGGGGAGAGGTAAGAATAAGGAGGGAAAAAATAATTCTCAAGTAGAGAAAACCAAAACTACCCCTGTTGACGATTGGGATAAGTGAAAACCACGATACCCTTGTCTTATCTGTGGTGATGATCACTACACGAAGGATTGTCCACGACGTTCCGAGGTCACTAAGTTCCTTCAAGGAGCTCCAAAACCACCTGCACCAGTTGTCTTGTCCCAACCCTTCCTGTCTCAACAATAGGCTCAGTTGGTCATCCATGACCAACCCTCATATTCTACCACCTCCTATGTTTTGATGTGTACTAGCGATTCTAAGAAGAATAACATTGCACTCACTACTTGAGCCAAAGATTATTCTCCCTCTAAGGAGAAGGTTAATGATTTACCCCCTTCCTTGGTACAACCCTCTCCAACGACTCCACCTACCAACGGTCCTCTTCATCTCGAACGACCGAGCCTCCTCATAGTTCTGTGACCCCCCCCAAAGGGTGTCTTTCGAAAATCATCTTTCAATCCTCATGCTCGTGCCGCCCAAAACTACAACATTGTTGAGGATCTGGCTCAAGAACCTTCTGCGATGTCAGCCCTTGAAGTCCTTCAAACTTGTCCTGCACAACGGAAGGCACTGTTGAAAGCTATCGTTGGAATTGACCCGACGGATAAGAATTTAATAATATTTGACTTGGAAAATCACATTCCAAGGTTACCCCCTCAACTCGCGTTCCAGATCCAAGTGGTTGTCTCTGACAAAAACATTTGTCAAACCGTTATCGATGAGGGTGCCTCGACGTGTGTCATGTCTCTTGCTCGCTGGAAAGCCATTGGCTCTCCTTCTTTGAATGAATCCCAGAACACTCTTAAAGCCTTCAATGGCTCCAGTTTTAAGCCCTACGGTGTTCTTCCTTCGTTACCCATCACTTTAGAAGGCAAAAAGGTCCAAGTCAAAGTGGAAGTCTTTGACGCTCCCCTTGATTATAATCTTTTTCTTGGCCACAGCTGAATCGCTTCCATGCGTGCGGTTGTGTTGACCTTGTTCCGTGTGGTATGTTTCCCACATCAAGGTAAGGTTGTCACCCTCGATCAACTAGCCTTCTTCAATTCTGATACCCATACTGGCAACGTCCCGTTTATTGCTAAAACCCCGTCGGGTTATGAGAACGTCGGTGTAGGCCTTCTTAAGGACTCTTTGTTAATGGGTACTTTCCCCATTCCACCGCCCGATGTTCCACGCTCGTCTGTTGATTCCATCAACATGATCTCCACCTTGCCTCACAAAATTCCTGTGTCTCACGACCCCTGGATAGTCCCTGACCCTGGAGATCATCTTCATTTCGGAGACAAAATTTCGTTAAGTCCGGTTGAATCTGCCTATCAGGCCATTCAATCGACAACACTTTCTACCCCTTCTCTTGATGAGTTGTCTCCCAATCCTTTTCGTGTTATTTTCCCATTGACGAGATGATCATGTCTGTCATGGAGGACACCCCTTGGGACGATGGGCATCATCGTTCCATCCTCTTTCTGGAGAAACATACTCTTGAGAAATACCAACGAATTTCGACCCCGTCGACCATTGTCATCATCTCGACCGTTCCCGAGTCTGCACACGATGTGTTTTCCAAAGGGAACTTAAGCAATATCTCGCCCACTATTCCCATTGACATATCAATTAAGCCTGGGATTGTCGAAAATGTCCATATTGGAGCTTCGTTTTCTTCTGACGAAATAGTCACCTATACATCCCTTTTCAAAGAATTTTGTGACATCTTCGCCTGGAGTTACGAAGAAATGTCGGGTATCGACCCTGAGATTGTGATACATGAGATTAAGACATATCCTGACGCTAAACCCGTACGGCAACGCCTTCGTCCTGTTTACCCACGTAAAGCGGTTGCTATAAAGCTCGAAGTCGAGAAACTTATGAAAGATGGCTTTATTTATCCGGTGGCCCTCTCCGACTGGGTTTCCAATCTTGTCCCGATTGACAAGAAACAAGGTACAATTCGTGTATGCGTTAATTATAGGGATATCAACAAAGCTTGTCCCAAAGACAACTTTCCTACCCCCTTCGTCGATCAAATTGTCGATGACTGCGCCGGAAGTGAAATCTTCTCTCTCACGGATGGTTTCTCCGGATATAATCAAATCAACATTGTTCCCGAGGATCAACATAAGACTTCTTTTATTTGTCCTTGGGGTACTTTTGCCTATCGGAAACTTCCTTTCGGTCTCAAGAACGCTGGCGCAACTTTTCAACGTGCTATGTCTTATTCTTTCCATGATATCAAGCACATCGTTCAACCCTATTTGGACGATTTACCCGCTCATTCAATGCGCAGAGTCGATCACCCAACCCACCTCCGAGCCATTTTCGTTCGTTGTCGGTTCTACCGTATACGGTTGAATCCTCATAAGTGCATTTTCTGTGTGGAATCCGGCCGTCTTCTAGGTTTTATCGTTTCTCGTCAAGGGATCTGGGTGGATCCTTTAAAGGTTGAGGCAATCCTTAATCTCCCTCCTCCTTCTACACTTCGCCAGTTGCAAAGTTTACAGAGGAAAGAAAAATTCCTTCGTCGTTTTATCCCAAATTACACCGAGATAACTCATGGATTTACGCAGCTATTAAAGAAGGATTCAGAGTTTGTCTAGGATACCATTGCCAACAACGCTTTTGAAGCTTTGAAATTGTCCCTAACACGTTCTCCGCTTCTCTTTCCCCTCGATTACAGTCGCGATTATTTCCTTTATCTTGCTGCCTCAGAGTACACTATTGGTATGGTCCTCGTCCAAGAGGATGATGCTAACGACGAACATGTTATTTACTACTTGAGTCACAGTCTCACGCCGACTGAAATCAAGTATTTACATGTCGAAAAACTGGCCTTGGCTGTCGTTCAAGCCGTCCAGCGCTTTCGGCACTATATCCTCTCACGCAAGACTACGGTGATTTCTCATTGCAACCCTATGCAACACATTCTGACACGTCAATTGCTAGGGGGGAAATACTCCAAATGGATTGTGATACTCTAGGAGTTTGACTTGGAATTTGAACGCGCCAAGTCCAAAAAGTCCTTAGTTTTTGCTGAGTTGATATGCGACTTTCCCCATTCTGCAACGGAAAATGTAGTCATTGATTCATTACCCGATGAATCTCTTTTCCTTATTAGCACTGATGATCTTTGGTATGGGGATATCATTATATATCTCCAAATCTAGACTTTTCGGCCAACTTTGTCTAGCACTGACCAACGTCACATACGCTATCAAGCTCGTCAATACATTATCCTCGGGGATACTCTTTATCGTCGGGGGATTGACTCTGTTTTTTGACGTTGTCTAACGTTCGACGAAGCCGAGAAAGCTCTGAATGACTACCATTCTGGCGCATGTGGTGGTAATATGTTTGGGTATGCTACTTCCCAGAAGATCTTACGAGCAGGGTATTTTTGGCCTTCTTTATTTAACGCCTGCATAACCGTCGTTCAGAAATGCCAGACCTATAATCAGAAGATACGGTCACATCCCGCTCCTCTTCACCCTGTGGTCTCAATTGGTCCATTTGTGAAATGGGGAATCAATTTCATGACATGTCACCCTCACTCGGTCGGGGGGCATGGTTACATTATTGTAGTCATCGATCACTTTACGGAATGGGCCGAGGCGATGCCGACATTTGACAACACTGGAAAGACCGCAACATTATTCCTTTTTAATAACGTCATAGCTCATTTTGGTGTTCCCCAAGCTATCGTCACTGATAAAAGTAGCCACTTCAGAAACTTCATGATGTCTGAACTTACGGAAAAGTTGGGTCTTCACCATGATAACTCAATGCCCTATTACCCACAAGCCAACAGTCAGATCGAAGCAATCAACAAAGTTCTCATAACTATGCTCCAATGAATGATAGGGATTCATAAAACAAGTTGGCACACAATGTTGTTTTTGACATTGTGGGCGTACCGGAAATCTGTTAAGTCCGCTACTGGGTTTACACCTTTTCGGTTAGTCTATGGTGTGGAATCCATTCTGCCTATTGAATGTGAGATACCCTCTTTAAAACTAGTTGTTGAACTCCTACCCAACACTTATGCTGAGGAAGAACGTCTATTGTATCTTATGCAATTAGATGAAACTCGACGCGATGCCACCCTAGTCATAGAAGCTCAGAAAAAGAGTGTCAAGGCCCAATACGAAAAACATGTCAAGCCTCGCATTTTCTCCGAAGGTGATCTTGTTCTTCTCTATGAACAATATCGAGATATGTTAGGGGCTGGGAAATTCGAAGCCATGTGGTGAGGTCCTTATATCGCTCGACGAGTTTTGGAAAAAGGAGCTTATGAGTTAGTAGATTACGATGGTATCCCTTTGAGTGAACCTAGGAATGGGTTGTACTTGAAGAAGTACTATGCATAAAATCATATGTGCACTAGTACTTGTATTTGTATTGTATCATACTTCTTGTGTGTTACTTTAGCTTGCTTTTGTCGTTATCTGGTCTCTTCCCTTATGTGATGTTGTGTTTGATTTCCAGATGTCGGAGTCTTCGCTACCCTATATTGGCTTCACTGATGGCACTAGCCGTAGTACTCATAACCTTGCTTCCACTGCATGGGCAATTTATGCCCCTACAAATGAACTTGTTTCCTTACGAGGTGTGTGCCTCGGCCGTGCGACCAACAACATTGCAGAGTATAGCGTCGTTATTGAATTATTGGTTGATGTTATCTCGCTCAGAATTCATCATTTGGTTGTGTGATTCGATTCGCATCTTGTAGTATTACAGTTAAGTAATTTCTATACTATTCGAAGTCCTACTTTGTTACGGGTATATTTGTGAATTCGCCTATTGGAACGTTATTTTGATTACATTGAATATCAACATATTCCTAGATGTCTAAATACATCAACAGATGCATTGGTTAACTATGTATTAGACAGAAATTTGGATCATTTATAAATCAATCACATCAATTCACACAATACATGATAAACCGGTAGAATCCGTCTGTATATATAACGATCAAAAGAGTTTTTTACAAAAAGTTTGTCCGAAGACCAAAATGTCAAAATCTGAAGCTCATAGTTTCTACAAAGTGACGTCATGGATGACGTTCACAGTAAAACATGACTTCCCGAGCAACCCTACGAAGAATTCGACTCATGGACCATGACACTCCTACAATATGATGTTGATCGCGTAATGGAACCTCTTCAAGAGGCATGTCTGGAATATCTGCGGTCATGACCTCTAGATTTTGTTCCACTACTTGATAATCCTCAACATATTGTGGCGCTGCCGCTACCTCTCCTCACCACTGAATGGGAGAAGTACCAGGAGGTTGATAAGGTCCAAAATCTGTGTCATCGAAAACAAATTTTGTATTTAGTCTTTAGACGAACTTATAAAAAAAAAAACATTTGAATATGATAAAAATTCACAAAAACATTTAAAAAGAAAAAATGTGTGTACTTCTTACCAAGTTCCCCCCACTGAGCATCCTCTGGCAGTACTAAGTTTGGATCTCCTCGGAAATCCAACCCGGCATAAGCATAGTCGTCAACCATCAACATCTGTGGTTGAAGCCAGTCAAAGAAAGTATCATCATACTTGATGATCGGTCCAGCTACGTGTCGGGCCATAAGCTGACACCATCTCATCATCCTTGGATCCCTGGGAGGCGGTAAATTCCACTCAACCTGCAACCTCAGTAATGGAACCCTCTCAAGGAAGAAGGACACTAGCAAAGATCTGTACCCGAATTGCTTTAGGTTGCCTCGTCTGCATTTGGTCAACTGCCTTTTTACGCTATGAAGCATTGCATCTGCCCAGTTGAAAACCCGAGGTTCAATACACTCAATATCATACTGGAAGTAACTCTGTAACGCCATGTGAGGAGTAGAAATCCCAGCCATCCGAGCTATGGTGAATAGGATAGTACGGAGGGTCAAATCTCGTACCCCCCAAATCGCTACTTTTCCTTTCTTTCTCTCTGCCTCAGGAACACAGTGTAAATGACAATACTCACTCATGGGCAACCCACCACCTCTACTACCATTCAAGCTCACATAGTACCCCCGCCGTGACAATCTAGTGAAAAATTAAATCTCCTCAATATCTAAGGACAGTGTGTGGACCCCCACATGAAATACCTGCTGAACGGGATCCCACATACGCACCAGGTACTCTAATAACCTGACTTGGGCCCTCATGCCTGGGATACGAAAGTACTTCAAGAGGCCACAATCTCTCAAAGCAGCAATAGTAGGTGGATGATTTCCGACAATTGCATTGTCTTTTTCGTTCTCCCTTTTGCGCCATTCAAGAACCATTTTGATAGCCAATTACCTGCATAGGAAGCACAAAGAGAAGATTAGCAACTCTATTCATTAATTGGTTCTCTTTTCATTGGGTAAATATTTAAAAAAAAATTGAGCTTTTTGGTTCTCGCACGTGCCCTTTGTGCACATTGCGAGAACCTCGCAGGCTGTTGTGGGCTCACCTGCGAGAATGACCCATTCTCGCAGGTCCCGTGTAGCCCACCTGCGAGAATGGTAGAGCGCAAGTAGGGCTCATAAAATCAACTTAAAAATGAATTTTTAACCAATGAAAATGCAAAATTAAACCATGAAAGAGTAGAGGACAAAGATCCTACCTCACTGTCGTTGACGGCTCGATGAATGGACGCTCGTAACTCCTGCAATCTGACACCGAACTTCGAGGGTAAAAGAGGGGTTTTTTGAGCTCAAATAGTGTAAAGGTAAAAATGATATGGTAAAAAGAGTTTTTACTCCTTTTTATTTACTTTAACTATGTCATTTGGTTTTTTATGATTATTTGTCTATTAAACCCTAATTCCTAATGTCCTTTTGAGTGTAACTTTTGCAGGCATAATGACTTCAATGTTCCTAAACAGGGATACAGACATATTTTTTCTTTTTCATCGCGTGTTTTGATTGTTTTTTATGGTTTTTGTATAAAACCTCGAGCGTGGTTTTTGTCCGTTCTTGCGCTCGAAAATACATGAGAACGCGATCGAGCATACTTTTATCACTTTTTCGGGCTCAACAAGGTTATACGAAAAATGAACCCCCCTGGAGTCCTCTTTAAGCTCTTTTCAGACTCTCTAAACATGAAAAGATAGCCGGGAGACCTTGCTATTTTCACGCTCGATAAAGTATCTGAAGTAAGCGTCTGGTGAGCGATAATTTATCTCTTTTTCGGTCTCATCCAGACTATTTTATGAAAAAGGAACTGAGAGAGTTCTCTTTTAAGTGTTTTTCCAGACTCTATAATCATGAAAAACCTTCGAGTTTTCTATCTTTGGACTCGTTAAACAAACATCGACAGACCCGTAATGGGACCGAACCACTCCTTCTTAGGGTTCGTTAAACATACTCTGAAGGACTTATGCAAAGGATAAGCTTATATCAACAAGCATATGTTATCATCCTCAAGCTTGCGTAAAAATAAAGAGGTACTCGCCAGAAATGGTGGGGGAAAATTTGGGAACGGGATATGTTATCATCTTCGTATTGATTGGCAGTAAGTGTCGCTCTTGAACATGACACCCCCTATTCATTATATTTGAAGCCGCTTTGGGAAATCCATTTGTCTCTCATTCGTTTTGGTACAAGGTCATTCCCTGTGTCGTCTTTGAGTCAATGTTTCCAAATCATTGGTCGTGTCATTCATATGTTCAAGAGAAGTCCATCTGAAACCTCTATTAAGTTGGCAATCTGCAGTTGTCCATTCTCTACGTGTCGGCCTTCCCTGTGTCCAATTCAATTTACGTCATACTCTGTTTCACCTTCAAAATCTGTTACTCATTTTGTGTCATTGATGGGGGATACATCAAGGCCCTCCCATGACAAGTTTTGTTCCATCGACTTCAGCTCATTATCCAGAATCAAGAATTAGAAATTCTTTGGTACCTTGGAGCTTGCATGCCTCAATGGCAGGTTTCCTTGCTTTCGACAGTGGGTTTCCATCATTGACCTCTGATCGAAAGATTCCATTGGATGTTCGACTTCAACTCATTCATTCACACTCAATGGATTGTACTAGAGTACCTTGGGAGTCATTGACATCAATGGTGATTTCCTTCGCACTTGTTAACGGTTTCATCAATGACCGGTAATCAAGTGGTTTTTGCCATGTTCGACTTCGACACATGTAATCACATGGTTAATTCGTACTTTTGGGCGACGAGATTTAAGACCCTGGATATCATCCTTTTGTCCAGGTTGTGATGGAGTCTGTATAAGTTGTGACATAGATCCACTGTGTATGTCTCTTGGCTATGTCGTCTTAATTTGAAATTTCTCGCATAGATCCACAGTGTATTCTTGGTGGCTATGCTATATTTTGACGGCATGGATCCACAGTGTATGATTGGTGGCCATGACACATGTCTACAAGGTCATCAGTCTGTGATCTGAGTATGCGAATGCCTACCTCAGAATTAATATATATGACATTCTGCAGATGCTTGATTGTTCACAGGTTTCCGATTAGGTGTGCTCCTGGTTTCTGACACACACATGCAGCTTACAAAGTCTTTCGATTGTCACTAATTCCAACCTCATACTTTGGGGGGAATTCTGTTACCCATGATTTTGGTCGTCATGATGATGTATTGATGATGGTGTACTCAGGCTCTTCATAAGAACTTTCTCCTGAGAAAAGTTACTTTCATCTCTTCCCAGAAAACTCATTTTTGAAGAAGGTTCGCAAGCTGATAATATATTTGGGTGCAAGAATGACCCATTCTCACAGGCTGCTTTAAGCCAGGGTGCGAACTTCTCGCACTGTGTTGAATAGCCAGGGTGCGAACTCTTCCTAAAGCATGGAAAAAGATGAATTCTCGATGTTTCTAGAAGGGAATCTTCTAGAAGAATGGGTTGGCATTCGAATGGTTATCCTTGTACTGGATTCCCTGATATTATGGGATCATTATTATCCAAGTATCTATCTCATTCTATCCTATATATTGAGGGAATTCTCATGGAAAAGGTTAAGCAAGATTCATTGGAGAATTGGTGAAATAATTGTGTGAAGGACTTAGCTTGAAGAGTAGCTTGAAGACTCCTGCAAGTCTATCAAGAGGATTTGATCTTCTTCATACAAGGATTGAGCAAGTGTGTGTGTTGGAGCCAAGAGCCATCGAAAGGAAGTTTGCGACATCAAGGCGATCAGGTTGTAATCTTTACTTTAAATCAATATGATATAGTGGCATGTCCCTTTCCCATAAAGCTATTCTCACTTTATTGTGTAATTCCTTGATCATACACATAAGTTGATTGTTGAATATATTTTGCTATCTTCACTTTGGTTGGCTTGTGTTGTCTTGGTCTTGACCTCACGAGAGCACCGGAGCGAAGCGGGAGCAACAGAGACCCTAGGAAACAATATTAAGGTATGTTACTCGTTCCTTCCTACTAGCTAATTCAATGGTCAAAACTTAGGGAAAGAGTCATGTCCTGTCCTGTTTTGTTCTAGATCCAGGTGGATCTAGGGAGATCTGTTAGTGTCTGCACCTATCGATTAGTCCGATAACAACTACTGAGATATGTCAAGTACATTAGATATGAGAAGGTGAAAATCCAATGTTTTCTAAGTGGATTACCTCAATCTTACAAGGACATAATTGATTTTGATGAACCTCAAACTCTAGATGAGGCCATTGCAAAGGCTTAATATTT
>ML815552.1:36082-53293 GCA_009831015.1 Picea engelmannii
CGGTGATGGTATATGCTTCCTCCTTGTCGGATGAGAACTTGGCTCCACAAGTTGACCTTCTCCTCTTGTGAGTTTCAACCTTGTGAGAATCAGAAACAAAACACTTGCAAAACAATCAAGTCTTCAAAAACTAGTGCTCTGATGCCAACTTGATCTAAAAATGAAGAAGACTTGAAATACTTGAAATTATTGCAATGTAAATGTTATGTGTTTAAAGAAAATGGATCCGTTTGCAACACATAGATTAAGGGATTACTCATGAAAAATACACATAGACAACAACATAATCAATGAACATAAGCACATAAACACAACAATTGATAAAGGAGTTCACCCCTCTCTTGGGCTACATCTCCTGGTCCAGCTTCCAATGGATCATTATTATTAATTTCTCAAAAGTGCTCAAAAACATGTCTTACAATGGTCAAACTGACAAACCAACTACTCCAATGGCTTCAGAGTGTCCCAAAACCCCTGTCTGGGCTCTTTCGGCACCTCAATCGGTCGAAAAACAAAGAAGTTAGGCCTCCTGAAAGTCCCCCCTTCAAGCTTGTTGTCTCTGCATCTACAAAACACACCCTTCTTCAATGAACCTGGCTCACATGCAATATATAGCGAAAAAACACAGCACCGGGTGTAACTGCGCCAATGGTGAAAACTGTAGGACGGTTATGGGCGTGCCAGCCCCTAACCGCCTAGCACCTGGGCACATGGGTCATAGGACCACGCGTATTGTCAAAAAGGGCTAAAACCATTACAACTGTTTAAACTCCCCCCACCCTTCGGTTACGGTCATATGTGTTAACAAGACCATGGGCTACGTATGAAAACCATGCGCTAACCATTACAACCACAATGTAACCGCGTGCATACACATATACTCCGTTGCAACCGCATGCATACACATATATACAGTGGCCACATAAAACAACTATACGACCACGGGCCGGGGCTAAGCCCCGACCCGACCCTGCCCATATACAAACATATGCGAATTGAAATACATTAAAACACACATGTATAATAAGAAACATGTGGCGGTACAGTGGTCGAGCGGATGTTGTGAAGAATTTAGATGGTGGGGAGGTCCGGGGGTCGAACCCCACGGACTCCAATACATTTTAATAAACCAAACAAATAACCAATACCGGAGTGCCACGTGGTAGCCCACGATTGGGCCACGTGGCACCCAATAACTTGCCCAAACAGTGCCACATGTCAACCTTCCATTCGACCAACTATAAATCAACAAATTCTTTCCATGTCATCGTATGGCCCTGCCACGTCAGACTGTACAGACTGTACGGACTGTACAATCAACATCATTTTTGCCTGTTTGACTTTATGAATAGATATCAATATCTCTCGTTCCCGACATCCGTTTGAGATGAAACGAGTTGCGTTGGGTTCACAACGATGAGGTATACACTCTCGTCCGATTTGAAGTGATTCCGAGCACTTTGAATTTTTGAGCAAAATTTGATCCCCTGATCAGCTCATGTCTGGGTTCCACCTGGAACTAGCATAGTTTTTTTTATGAAAAAGTAGATGTCTGTTTGAGTATTTACTAAATACATCAATGACCCAATCAATTTCCGATATAGGGACGGGTCTACTGGATTAGAATATAAGTCTCTTACTTTTCTTATATCTGTGTTCATAGGAGTGTCCATGGATTTGAAATCCATCATTCCAAACTTATAAAGAATCTTCGCTGCATGCTTTCCTTGTCCAAGAAATACTTCACCATGCTTCTGCCATACTTCTAGTCCCAAGTAATAATGCATGAGACCAAGATCTTTCATATCGAACTCAGAAGCTAGTTCCTTTTTACACTAGATGATGAGAAACTCTCCACCTGTCAATAATAAATCGTTGACATATAGCAGTAGAATCATAGGTGCATTGTTCACAACTTTGTAGTAAATATTTGGATCTGCATGACTCTTGGAGAAACCAAGTCTCATTAAGTAGTTGTCTATTCTGTCATACCAGGCTCTTGGAGCTTGCTTGAGTCCATATAAATGTTTCTTTAGTCTGCAAACATGAGTGTCTCTGGAGTGTACTTCAAATCCTTGAGGTTTTTGAATGCATACTTCTTCTTCGATTGCTTCGTTGAGGAAAGTTGTTTTTACATCCGTCTGATGTAAATTCCATCCTATGGAAGAAGAAAGAGACATAATGGATCTAATATAATTATATATGGAAATAGGAGTAAATGTCTCATCATAGTCTTCTCCCTCCTTCTGGGAGAACCCTCTAGCTATGAATCTTGATTTATATTTTTCCACACTTCCGTCTACTGCATGTTTGATCTTATAGACCCATTTTGAAGTTACTACTGATTTTTCTTTAGGTTTGGGCACAATTTCCTATACATCATTTTTTATGATGGACTGGTGTTCTTCTGTCATGGCTTCTTTCCATTGTTTCTTCTGAGCTGCCTCTTCAAAAGTGGTGGGTTCTTCGTCTAGAATCTTTTCCATACATATTGTATAGATGGAGAATCTCTTAGGATTTTTTCTTTTTATGAAGGTGCCACTTGGGGATTTGAGCCTTTCTACTTCTTGTAGAGTAGCTTCAAGCCAAGCTGGACGTTTCTTGGTTTTGGGTACAGTGTCTGAATATATAGTCTCACATGGTTGCATTAGATGATCAAGTTGTTCTGTTTCTTCATTCTGACTTTCTAGAAGACATGTTCTTTCTTCAATAGGATCTTCATACCCTTATTCTTCTATAGTTTATTCTATGGATTTCTTGAAAGCCATATTTTCATTGAAGGTTACTTCTCTACTGACTTCAATCTTATGTTGTTCTGGGATATAGATTCTATAGGCCTTGGATGATTCACTGTATCCCATGAATATGCCCTTCTTTCCCGAGGGTTATAATTTATTCCTTTTATCCTTGGGGATGTGAAAGTAAACATGGCATCCAAAGATTATTAAGTGTTCCACATTAGGTTTCTTTCCTAAGAAGGATTATTTTGGAGTCATATCCTTCTATATGCGGTGAGGAATTCTGTTCTAAACATATATTGCTATCATGGATGCTTCTCCCCACAGATACATAGATAAAACTTGATCGTTCAATAGAGCCTTCACAATTTCTTCAATAGATTTGTTCTTCTTTTCAACTACACCATTTTGTTGAGGATTATGATGAACAATTATCTCCCTCCTAACCCCTGTTGATTTGAAAAAGGAAACAAATTACTTAGATGTATATTCTCCTCCATTATCTGTTCTCAAGGTCTTGATTTTATTATTTGTGAGGTTCTCTATCTCTTCTTTGAATTCTTGAAACTTGTTGAATACTCCGTCCTTTGTATTCAAGAGATATAACCAAGTCTTTTTTGAGTAATCATATATGAATATTACATAGTAAAGAGAACCTCCTAGAGATTTGACTGGCATCAGACCACAAACATCTGAATGTATTAGATCTAGTATTTCCTTAGATCTATTATTGTTGCTTGAGAATGGTTTCTTAACATTCTTACCAAGGGCACATCCTTTGCAAATTCCTTCATGTGTCAACTGTAGTTCCTGTATTCCTTCAACCATGTTTTTGAGAAAGGGTAATGCTTGATAGTTGATATGAGAATACCTTTTATGCTAAAGTTCATTGGGATTGACTTCATCATGTACAAGGGATTCAATGTTTCATTCTAGTAGTCTGTATAGTCTTCCTTCACAGGTTCCAATAACTCTAGCATTCTCCATGATGGATTCTTTAGGCCAAGATAATGCTTTTCCATCTACAAAGGCTATTATGTTTCCTTTGTATTCAAGGCAGGATATGGATACAATATTCTTTTCTAAACCAGGTACATATAAGACATTTCTCAAATGAACATTGTTACATGTTTTCAATCTGAAGGAGGCTTGACCAATTCCTTCGACTAGGTAAGTGTTTTTGTCTCCAAGTTCTACCTTGTACGATGTTTTCTTTTCATTTAGATTGGAGAGTCTGGCTTGATCTCCTGTCATATTCTTGGAATCCCCATTATAAATTATCCACATGGCATATTCAAGTGTTCCTGTAAGCGTTGAGTAGTGTAGATGATTCATATTTTCATTCATGATTTCTGTTGTCTGATAACTGGTCAAGATTTGACCCAAAATTTCAATCTTGATAGTTTTTTTTTTCTTTCTGAGAGTGACAAGAGCTGCGTTGGAATAAGAAACACTATAACACTTCTCCTTGAGTAAGGTATTCCATAATAAAGTGTTAGGCAAAGTTTTTAGGGTTTCTGCAACTACAACTGCTAGTAACCCTAGCGACAGTGCTTTAGTAACTGCACTTGCTAGAAACCCTAGCGAAAATTCTTCAACGAGATTGATAGCCTTATGTCTTAGCTTCCTTCCAGTGTTTAGACTGAATGAAGGAGGTGTGGGCCCATAACCTGTTAGAATATTGGGTGTGATCATTTAACCATAGACAATATAGCAATATTGTCACCCAACCATAGACATTAATGCCACCCACGAGCACCTTGACCTTGACAGAGAGAAGAATTCCGGTAGCAAACCAATAGCCAACAAAGGATAATGCACCAAGAAAATATAGCCAAAACTAATCAGAGAGTCCAACCCAGAGAAACCGAAAATGCATATTTCAGAACTGCGGGAGCAACTGCTGTAGAAATTTCGATGCACTTAATGTATTCCTGTGATTCTCCTGATCTAACAATTATACGCCACTGTTAAATACATAATTTCTTCTACTATTATTCTTGTGGAAAATTAAACCACGATCACAACCACAATCAAAAAGTGAAATATCAATAACACATAACATAGAAGTTTTACCGGGAAAACATAAAGCTAAAAACCCCACTATCATATATTATGTATATCATGAATCATGAAACAATCTCATACAAAACTCTAATCCAAGAGTTCTCAGTACAATACAATCATTTCACACTGTCATACACAAATCAACAAATACATGTGCCAATTCTTGTGTCTAGACATCTTGCCTCCTCTGCACAAACTCTGCAATTCGAATTCTCACAATGATCATTACAATTGCCTAGTTTGCACATGCTCATAAGCATATCCACTGCATGTGTGATCAAATCACAACTGATATCCAAACTGCCCCTTTCACTTGTTATCTCAACTAGGTCTCCACTGGATCTGACATGCTTGTAGTTAACCATGGAAAATCTTCAGTTGCATGTGAGATCACTGATTAACTGAACTCTCACTAGTGCATGTTTAGTTACAACTAGTACAACTGATCTTAACTCACTTAACTACACTTATAATTTTGTTACAAATCCAACTCACTGAGTTATTAATGAAATAATAGATTAATATTTATTGTCCAATTTATTTAAGGGAAAAATAAATTAGACACATGTTTCTTGTTGACTTTTCAACACTCCCTCTCAGCAAGAAAGGGATTATCCTTCACCCCAATCATGTCTCTATGATATTCAAATTTTCTCTTGGTGAGCGCCTTCGTCAGAATGTTTGCATCCTGATCTTTCATAGGAATGTATTGAAGCAACATGATCTTCCACTGCACATAATCTCTAAGATGATGATACCAGATATCTATATGCATAGATCTGTCATGAAACACAGGATTAATCGAGAGTTTAATGCAACTCTCATTATCACAATAAATCATTGTTGGATCTAAATGAGAACCAAACAAACCAACCAATATCTTCCTCATCCAGATAGCCTCACATGCAGCTTGACGCGCTTCCATGTATTCCGCTTCCGCTGAACTAAGTGCCACAGATCTTTGTTTCCTGCTGTACCAAGAAACAATTGTAGATCCGATACTAAAGATCCCTCCTGATGTGCTCTTTCTATCCGTTGGGATTCCTACCCAATCTGCATCTATGAAGCCATGCAACTTCACCTCATCCATCTGTCTGTAGCATAATCCATACTCAGATGTGCCCTTCAGATATCTCGAGACATGCTTACCTGCCTTCCAAAAGAGTTTGGTAGGCTTAACCATCGCTTGACTTAGCTGGTTAACCGTGTAGAAAATGTCCGGTCTCGTATTCACTAAATACATTAGCGAACCTACTAACTGTTGATAGATAGTAACATCCACTACTTCTCCAGAAGTAGCATCCTCTTTCCTCCAGTTTCCTGGAAGAGGAGTATACATGGGTTTGCAACCCTCCATGTGAAACTTACCCAGTATCTCTCTTGCATACTTTCCTTGAGACACAAAAAGTTCACCATCTCGCTGCCATATTTCCAATCCAAGGAAATAATGAAGAAGGCCCAAATCCTTCATCTCAAACTCCTTTGCAAGGTCCTCCTTGCATGAGTGTATCAAATTCTCATCACTGGTAAGTATTAAATCATCAACATAAAGCACAATGATTAAAATCTTACCCTCCACCATAATTTTGTATAGGTTTTCATCTGCTTCACTTTTGGTGAGGCCCAATCCGGTGAAATAGCTGTCTATCTGAGTGTACCAAGCACGAGGTGCTTTCTTCATCCCATACAGTGCTCTCTTGAGTCTGCACACATGCGACTCTCTGTCAAAGGTATCAAAACCTTCTGGTTGTTCAATGTAAACTTCTTCTTGAATGATCTTGTTGAGGAACATAGTTTTTACATCCATCTGATGAATGCGCCAACCCATCTACGCTGAGAGTGCAAGGATGGATCTTGTGGAAGACTACCTTGCGATAGGTGCAAAGGTCTCATCATAATCTATATCCTCGATCTGTGAGAAGCCTCGGGCCACAAACCTGGCCTTGTATTTCTCCACACTCCCATCAATAGCTTGCTTTACCTTATAGATCCATCTCGAACCTACCACTGATTTGTCGACTGGTCTTGGGACAATTTCCCATGCACTATTTTTTTACAATGGAGTCATACTCCTCTACCATAGCATCAACCCAAGTGGGGTCCTTCACTACTTTCTGAAAGGAAGATGGTTCAGTCACAATACATTTTCTCATGAGAGCCATGTATCCAGCAAATCGATCAGGAGACTGTCTCTGTCTGCGTTGTGAAGTAGGGGCTCCTACATTTTGTGCAACATCTAGTCTCAATTTGTCAGCTTCCATGGTGCGCTTTCTTCCATTTCTGATGGTTTTCTCTACTTGAGTGGTTTCCTCCACTCCATGAACCTCCTCATGTGGCTGATCCACATCTTGAGACTGATCCTTGCGAACCAACAGTTCCTCTTCTGCGTGCAAGTCTATCTCCCTCTCAAGCGACAACCACATGGCTTTCCCCTCATCGAATTTTATATCCCGTCGCATAACAGTCATCTTACTGTTTGGAAAATACACACGATAATTATGGGGTGTTTCTGTGTACCCCACAAATATCCCAACTTCAGCAGTTGGTTCTAGCTTCTTCCTGGCATCCTTGGTCACATGCACATAAACAGATGAGCCAAAATTTTTAAAATGAGAAACATCAGGTTTCTTACCAGTAAAAGCTTCTTCAGGTGTACTCATGCCAAGTACTCTATGAGGACAACAGTTCTGCACATAAACCACATTATTGCATTCTTCTACCCACAAATGAATTGGTAGGCCTTGATCATGCAACATCACTCATGCTGCACCCACGATCATTCTGTTCTTTCTCTCTGCGACCCCATTTTGATGTGGGTTATGAGGCACTACGAGTTCTCTTTGAATTCCTTCTCTACTGCATAAGTCTTTGAATTCATTAGAAATGTATTCTCCACCATTATCGCTCCTTAGATCCTTCACTTTCTTCCCCGACTCTTTCTCCACCAATGATTTAAACTCACAGAACTTTGAGAATGTTTGATCCTTCTTCTGCATGAAGAATATCCAACATTTACGAGAAAACTCATCAACAAAAATAACATAATACCTATGTTTTGTTGTTGAAGAAACCAAGAATGGTCCACACATGTCTGTGTGAATTCTCTCCAGGATCACCAAAGCATAGTTCTCCTTTTCATGAAAGGTGGACTTTACATACTTCTCCAGGGTGCACCCCTTGCACTGATCTAACTGAGAAAGTGTTCCCCTTGGAAGTCTAGTATATATTTGTTGCATGATATTCAAGGCTCCATGATGAAGATGGCCCAATCACTTGTGCCATAATTCACCCTCATCCCGACTCACCATTTTTTTTGCCTTGCCTATCATGGCACTGCAGCCATCTACCTCTAGCATGTAGAGATTCTTAACTCGAATCCCTATCTTCTTGACTTGACCCATTGCTTTATGTCATATATAGGATTTTCCACTGCTAAAAACAACATCATAGCCTCTATCCTCCAACATTGTGACTGAGACCAAGTTTTTCTTCAGACCTGGAACATGCATAACATTTTTCAATTGAAATGGTTTACCTGACTCCCTCTGAACAGTAATGGTACCAATACCAGTTGCACTGTATCGTCCATCGTTGCCCATATCTATATGCATTTTGAGATCTTTCTCCTCCAAGTCAATGAAAGACTCTTTATCTCCCGTCATGTGGAAGGAAGCACCACTATCCAAATACCACACCGATCCCAATTCACTTGAAGCCATGCATGTGATCAAATTGAAGTCAAGTTTAAATTGTGAGACAAGAGCCTCAATAGCTGTAGCTACAACAACCATCTTGTTCTTCTTCTTCTGTGGACAATTAGTAGCGAGATGCCCATGTTCGTGATAGTGAAAACACTTCACTTTGGACAAATCCAACTTCTTGACTTTAGACTTAGATTTTGATTGGAATTTTTTCCCTTTCCCTTTCCTTTCCTTGGAAATCAAAGCAAAATCCTCTTCATCATCATGATTTGATGAAGACCCATCTATGGTGTTCTTCCTAAACTCCTCTTGCACTAGATCTGACCATAGTCGTTCCCAATCCGACAATTTTTCCCTTCCATTGACAGAGTCTTGATAACTGTGCCAACTCTTGGGAAGCCCTAGGAGCACCAAGCTCACCAAATCATCAACAACGACTGTTATTCCCACACTTCCAAGCTCATCCCGACATTGGACAAACTTCGTGAGATATTTTGGAATGGTGTCTCCCTTCTCCATCTTGATCTTCCTGAGTTTATCTTTGAGCACCAATTTCCTATGGTCGCTACTGTTTTGGAACAGATCCATCAAAACCTTCCACATTGCATGTGGTGTGGTTTTCCCATGGATACTTGAGACAATGTGGTATCATACCCCCTCCAATAGAATCCTCCTCGCCTTCGCCACTTTCTTTTTCCATGCATAAAGATTTGCAGTATCTGTCACATCCGGCTTAGGAACATCGTTGTCAATGTAACCCTTCAAGCCATTGTCTTCAAGCACTGCTTCCATCTTGTCCTTCCAAGCAATGTAGTTTGAGATTCCCTCGAGTGCATACTCCAACCTCAATACATTGAAATACATTTCGATCTTGAATCAACTGTCGCACAAAGAAAATATTGCAAATTCGAATGTTATCCAACCACCAAAACTCAACTGCTACCTTTCCTCTTGCCCTGGGAGGTTCACACCCCACCTGAGAGTAGCCTGAGGGAAGTTTTCACCCTACTTGTGTGTATCCTGTGAACTTGCATGGGAAGTTCGCACCCTGCTTCACTGTAGGGTGAGGGGAGTTCGCACTTCTCCCTTAAGCAACCTGCGAGAATCACCTTGAAGTTCGCACCTCTCCTTTTTCTAGGGTGTGAGAATTTCTACTCTGAGAAATGAGCGTAGTCTATAGTACTAAAGTTCACACCCTACTAGAGATGGGACCTGTGAGAATGAAATTATGTTCACACGTCACTTCCGTAGCTCTGTGGCCTCCGTGGCTCTGATACCATGTAGAAATTTCGATACACTTAATGTATTCCGATGATTATCCTGATCTAACAATTATACGCCACTGTTAAATACATAATCTCTTCTACTATTATTCTTGCGGAAAATTAAACCACGATCACAACCACAATCACAAAGTGAAATATCAATAACACATAACATAGAAGTTTTACTGGGAAAGCGTAAAGCTAAAAACCCCACTATCATATATTATGTATATCATGAATCATGAAACAATCTCATACAAACCTCTAATCCAAGAGCTCTCAGTACAATACAATCGTCTCACATTGTCATACAAAAATCTACAAATACATGTGCCAATTCCTGTGTCCAGACAGCTTGCCTCCTCTGCACAAACTCTGCAATTCGAATTCTCACAATGATCATTACAATTCCCTAGTTTGCACATGCTCATAAGCATATCCACTGCATGTGTGATCAAATCACAACTGATAGCCAAACTGTCCATTTCACCTGTTATCTCAATTGCATCTCCAATGGATCTGACATGGATGTAGTTAATCATGGCGAATCTTCAGTTGCATGTGAGTTCACTGATTAACTGAACTCTCACTAGTGCATGTTTAGTTACAACTAGTACAACTGATATTAACTCACTTAACTACACTTATAATTCTGTTACAAATCCAACTCACTTAGTTATGAATCAAATAATAGATTAATATTTATTGTCAAATTTATTTAAGGGAAAAATAAATTAGACACATGTTTCTTGTTGACTTTTAAACAACTGCTCCCCAGACTTGTGCACTACTGGCCTTCTACAGTGTGCACAAGTGTATTTATGCAATTCTAAGAATTATGGCTAAAATGAAGACTGGACTCCTATATTTATACTACTTCTTCTAGACTTCCTGGTCTGACTTCTCATTATGGGTGCCAAATACTTAGTATATAATATTTTCTTTAGCCGAATTCTCTTCTACGATTATATCCAAATATTTTATTTCTTCCAGAATATTCTAATCTCGTCAAAGGTCACAAATGGAGGTTAATACCTCTTGTAACTACCATAATATAAACATGTTTAACCCTCTCACAAACTTATGTCTTGTCTAGTAGGCTCATATAGATATGCAAGTGTTGTTGTTTTTCTCACCCAAGTGACAAAAACAACACAACAGATTGGCGACTATATTGGGGATAGGTATCAAATTCCACCCTATTTGATATTAGAGAGAACTTATTTTTAATCAATTTGTCTTGCAGGTACCAAAAATGGCCTATCCCAACCCGCCAAAGGAAAAATTCAGAGTTGGGGAAGGATTATTTCACTCAAAAAAGTTTCTCCCCCAACACGTGACAAGAAGAGCGTGGATTTTCTTGCCCACAGATGCACACTCTGTGCACCACAATCTTCTTTGCACTACATATTCTATGCATTATGCACCCACTGCGCACCTTTCAGAGTTGTAACCCTCACATATCTATGATTTTTCAAAATTGTAAGGGTTTTTATGATGATTTGAAGGCCCCTAGCCTTCAGGTTTTTTCTTTCATGCACTTTGTAAGGTACATGCACTCCACTTAGAGTCATTTTACATATAAAAGGTTAGCCAACATAGGCACTTAGGGGGTAAAAAGAACCATATATTCTCCTCTTTTTCTTTGGTTTCCACATGGATGGCTTGTTTGACTTGTAAAATTTTCAGTTGAGGTTATTTCTATCATACATAAATCACTTACATTGGGACTAGAAGTTAACTTTGACCCTTGAGTATGCTCTTCTCTCTCACGCTAGTATGATATTGAGAATCATAAAGGTGGTTAAAGAGACATTTCATCTCCCTTAACAAAAATATTTAGGAGAGGACAAAGCCCCCTTAGGGATCCTCTTAGTTTTTTGAAATCATCTTAAAGTTGTAAGGGCCCATACCTTCCCACATGTTGCAAACTTAGGATAGTTTCTTGAAATTTCTTTCTTAGTTTACATCACAATCTAGGGAAGTTTAAAGATCAAAGTAATGAGCCTATACATGCCCAAATGCTTGCAATATAGGATAGTTTTCAATCTTTCTTAGTGTAAACAACATTTAGAGAGTTTAAAGTATTTGTAAAGGACCCATATGTCCACATGCTAGTTCTTTAAGGATTTTAAAAATTCCACAAGATTGTACCAATGACACATAGTAAGATAGGTAATAAATATTTGTAAGGACCACATGAAGTCCACATGTTGAAATCTCACACCTAACCTATTAAAAACTTGGCACACTTTCTCACTTACTTGCAGAAAAAGTCACTCCCCTCACACATAATTTCCATTTTTGAATCATGGAGGTTGAAGTAGGTTTTCTCCAAAGAAATTATGAAATGTCCCACTACTTCTTTGGAAATTATCCACACCCATTAATTCAAACGATATTGGTTCACACCCCCAATCTCTCATCCTACCACATCTAAATTTTTTCTAAAAAAACTCACTAAAGTTTTCCTCCACAGGAGGTGCTAAAAGAATTTTTTTATTCTAGGTAGGATCTCGGGGGTAGGAATCCAAATAACCCCCCATTATATGGTTCTCACATTTTCAAACATAGAAGTTGACAAATAGGGAACTTTCAAATCCTCCAAGTCAAGTGTTCCTACACCATAAGGCAGGGATATACCCGTGAAGGTTTGAAGGCCGAGGTACAACTGTTCTGTGCATCCCTCCTTGAGTCACCCAACTCTTGGAAGGGCATCCAGCCCGTGACCCATTTCTTAGGCCAAAAATCTAAATGCCTCACTTTGACCGAGGTACCTAGTGAGAAACATTTAGGACATCTACCCAGGTGGTGATTGCGGGTTGCAATCATACATTGATTATATTTTGTGTGGCTATTGGGAAATATCACCAACTCTTTCGGGATATGCACCCTCTACCCCTCATTATAACTGATTATTTCAACCTTCTCTAGTTCCTCTTCTGATGGCTTCAAAACCCACTTTTGAGTGCTTTTGGATGGCCCAATGTTATTTGAGAGGAAGGATGATACGTCTTTTAGGACACGAGGATTTTTTTTTACTTGTTCCCCCATGTAGAAAAAATCCACCTATCCACATGTTTGCTTATTTACATTTGATTCATGTATGATTCTCCTTTGATTACATGCAATTGTGAGTTGTACTATCTTGTGAAGGTACAAATTATACAAAGATGTTGTTCATTTATTTCTCTCTTGTCACCATTTTCACACATTCACTTTTCTAGTCGGACACCATAGGGGACCCATAGAATCGTCGTCGTTCCAGACACTTGCAAAATCTTCCTCCTATTCTAGGAGGAGTCCCTAGTCTTGCGAATTCACCGACTCAACCATCTCACACCCTCGTGAGTGATGCTATTTTGGGATCAACTTTACTTGGTTCCACTTTTCTTGGGTCCAATTCCCAAGTCCATCCATCCACTAGTTCTCCTTCACAAGGAGGCAGGGGGAAAACTTCTTCTCAAGGGAGAAGTACAACCCCACCAAGCCTCTCTCAAGGAACAGGTCCACCACCTGCTCACACGATGGATGGAACTAATCCTCCACCAAATATCCCTATGTCATACTTGGAATCCCTTAACATTTATGATTTGACCAAACTCACGAATGATCCCATTTTGCATGATCCCACTTGGCCCAATATGCCTACCAAACTACCTTCATATATTCCAAAGTTTGAAGAAAAACCAGGGGATGATCATGGCAACCATGTTATTAACTTCCACTTATGGTGCTCTTTAAATAGCATCATGGATGATTCCATCTAATTAAGGTTGTTTCAACGCACTCTCACTGGTTCCTCAGCCAAATGGTATGTGGACGAAAAATCAAGGTCCCATGCGACCTTTGAATCATTGGACAAAGCCTTTTTGTCCTTTTTCCAATTACCAATTCATCATGATACTGGATTAGAAATTCTCTCATATTTCAAACAAACTACTGCTATCCATATAACTGACCAGATCCATGAATGGCGTCGATGTTGTAGTTTGTGTAAAGTGGAAACCACCAAAGAACAACATCTTGATTGGTTTCTCAAATCACTCGTCTCTGTTATTTCCAAGGATGTAGCATCCACCTTTCCTTAGAAAGAAGAGGAAGCCATTAGAAAAGCTTGACAGTTTGACCTCATCTATGCTCAATTAGGTTACTTATACATAGTTTTACCTGATGTACCCATAACCATACCATTTGGCCAAGACAAACCTGGGATGTCCCATGCTGTGGATGGGTTGACTGGTTCCATGGCGCACCACCAACATTACAACCAACCACCACCTATTTATGGTGCACCTCAATATCCGAAACCCTATGGAGAGCCATTTTATTACCCTCCCCCCACTTACCAACAATCATATCCTATTGTTCTCCCTTAGTCGTTGGGGGGACCCCCACCGGTACCCCAGATGCACCCGATCCCTCCATCAAATGTGGCTCCACCCCCAACCCCTACATGCGACCATAATGATTGTCGAGGTACTTCAACTTCCTATACACCATATGGATTGACCCCCCAAAACAATCTGTACTTTCCATTTCCCAATCCTCCATAGCCAATTGCTCCTCCACAAGGACACCCACATGCCGATGTTAATTTTTTTCAGCCCTCTCCCATTGAACAGATTCAGGATTTTTAATAGTTGAATGTATAAAATCCGACCCATTAGCTGAATAATGCCATGAAGAAAGGGAAAAACCGAAACAATAATAACCCGAGACCAGGAATAAATAACCCCCAACAAAACCATCTCGCTGGGGGAAACCAGAATCAAGGCAACCAAAACCCCCAAGGGGACAATCACAACAACGAAAAGGGAATAACAACAAAAATAATAGGACTAACTTCCCTTGCGCTCTCTGTGGTGAGTATGGACATTATACACACCATTTCGTCCAAATTGTTGACTTCAAACATATGAAAGAATCCATGAACACACAACATCCCCCAACGTCGCCTGCCCCTTAACAAACCCCACAACAATACTTGTAATAGCCACCTCCAATCATTTTTCAAAACCCTATTCCACATGAAGGTGTGCTAAATACCCAACAGGAGGTACATCCTATGCCACCCCAAATGAGGTAGTATCAAAACCCAGGTCCCATAGAAATTAGAAATCTGGCTGATCACAACATCCTCCTTACCAACAAATAAGAGATTATTTTACAAACACGTGGTATCTAGTATGGTGTTCCCCCTAAATATACACCAACCACCTAAAAAATGGCTCCAAATACATCCAGATCACCATTGATGATTCAATGCCCTAACATTGAACCAAACCCTCATATACCTCGTATGTTGTTACAATGGAACATACATAACCCTCATGCTAGGGCAGCCCATAACTACAGTTTGTTCGATGACTTAGCTCAGTCTCTTGCAACCATGTGTGTATTGGAGGTCCTTCAAACCTTTCCAATGCAACGAAAATCCTTGCTTTCCTCCTTGGGGTCAGTCAAACCAGCTGATACTAGAATCATCACCTTTGATCTAGATAGAGGAGAACCACGCCTCCCCGCCCTGGTATCTTTCTAGATACCAGCTGAGATTCAGAACATCACAGTTCATCGGTGTATCATCGATGAATGTGCATACACATGCATCATGTCCAAAGTAGTCTAGCAGAAACTCGACTCCCTTGAGCTAGTACCATCTTCCATCACCCTGCGAGCTTATGATGGTCGACCATCGTCCCCTGAAGGGATATTACAAAATGTCCCCGTAGAACTTAGGGGAAAAACCATCCTCATTGACATTGAAGTTATCTATGCCCCACTCGATTACAATATCTTGTTCGACCGTAGCTACATGTATGCTATGAATGCGATGGCCTATTCTGTGTTTCAAACAATGATGTTCCCCCACAATGGGAAAATCATCTCCATTGAACAAATCACACATTACAATCCTAAACATTCCGCCAACATTGATAACATTCTCCCCCTTGTCCATACTAGCTCGGATGCTTATTCAGTCATTGACATGGGTCCCAACATTTTTAAGTTCCTTTGGGGAGAGGAACAAAACTACAAGTGGAGTGGAACGAGCTCCTAGAGATCCACGTGTCATCCAGGTGGCATGGAAATCTATGTGGGGGAATTCCATTGTTTTGGGGGTTTTCACTCACTTTTCTCGCCATTCAGACCAGTCTTTCCATATCTCCTCATGAGTTCATTCCCAATGCTGACCATCCTTTTTTCCATTAAATCACACATTGAGAAGGACACATTCATCCAATTCCGCCATTGCTGAACCCTTTTCCATCGTGAACCTCTGTATTTTGTTGAGCCATCCCTTGCCTTACCTGATTTTCACTATTTTGGTTACCTAGTTGATTGAAGAGCCGAAAAAAATAAGCAGTTTTCTAGGCCAGTGGGTTGAAGAGGCAGGTTGTTGGTCCTGTGAGAAACTCTCTCAATGTGAGAGAGGTTGTTGGGGAAGTTATTTATTCTGGAGGGAGTCCAACAATAGCTACAGAGCTCTAAGAATTCCTGATCCGACCTGTTGTTGAAGCCCTAGAAGGGAAGTGGAGTAGCTGATGGATTGTGGTACTGTGAAGGTGTATATTCCTCAGGTGGGGACAGCATGTGGGGAATGAGAGTCTGTGAGCGGTGGGAGTAAGTAGGCTCCTTGGAGGGAATCCTTCCTGTTCCATTGTGTAAATTTCCATAGTCTCAGCCTAGCCTAGGATTTTCTTTGCTCCAGGTGGATTTTAGTCCTAGCTAGGGGGTGACCCACTGTTGATAGCTTGGAGAAGCGTGGTCTAAGGTTGGGAGGTTCATGGAAGGTATGAACGTAGTCGGTGGTCTACGCATAAAAATATAAGTGCCAATTCCGTGTTAATTGTATGTTGTGTATATTGTACATGTGTTATAATGTTATCAGAATTGCCTGTATATATTTCATGTATGTGTTTATTGTTGCTTCCGCATGAGTATGTGTATGAGAGGACTGTTTATGCATGTTTAAATTTCATTATATATATATATATGTGTGTGTGTGTGTGTGTGTGTGTGTGTTTATGAGCTCAAACAGAGCATGGATAGCCCAGTGCATTAAGAGTGGGGTGTGTTACAATTGGTTTCATAATAGTTTGGTTTTGAGTAGTGGCACTTCCCCCGACGAGGGAGGTCGGAGAAAGTTATGAATTGGTATCAGAGCCCATGGTTTTCAACACTGTGTTAGCACAAGTCGTTGATTAGTGGGGTTTTCCTTAGGAAATAACCCCTTGGTGAAAAACTCAAGAAAGGGGTCCTAGCACGACCCATATTATTCTTTTATCCTAAGTTTTTGGTGATTTGATGGCCTTGGCACGTTGTGATAAAGAGAACATAGATATCAATGACTGAGCATGGTGTGCTCAGATCTACAGTCTACATCCAATATTGGATCCCCTGCCCTTTATGCCTTTAACAGGGGGGGGGTTTGAGTTG
>ML815552.1:53346-64635 GCA_009831015.1 Picea engelmannii
ACCAATAGACTGCCTCCCATACCATCCGCGCTCCCGCTGACACTTGTCCTCCATTCACACTTCCGCACACCTTTCCCTTCTCTGTTATCATTTCTCCCCCCTCTCACCTCCCAACATCTGTCTTCCACTCACACTCCATCTCCTCCACTATTTTTGTTGACTCCCCCCTGACTTGTCACACTGCTCTTCCACCACAACCCTTTCTCATTCACCACATCACCCTCGTGCCTTTACACCTTAGCTCCCCGCATAATGGTGCTGACACATTCCCAGTCACCGTTAATCACAAACATCCACATGGATACTATTCACTCATTGTAGCCTACGATTTCGTACCAAGAACTTCGCTAACTCATCATCATCAACATCCACATCCACCTACTAGTGTTCCCTGCAAAATCCCAACAAAGATACAGGTGCAAAGTTGACTCAGGCCCGTCCTGATCCCGATGCATGTAGTTAATGAAAGTGAGGGAGGTGGTTGAAACCTCGTCTAACCACATAAATGGAAAGCCAGAAAGGACTGGAAGATCTGAGCTCGCTTCCGATAGAGAAATGCATGCGCATTCTAACAGAGAAGGTTCAGACGAAAGAGCTTGTGTATGACATAAGACTGCATGCACAATATGCAAAGAAGGTGCAAAATTCAAGCATTGAATGCGTGCCTCGATCGCTCCTCTGGTGGTTGTAGTCAGTCTATGTTTAAGTATGTTTTTTTTTTATATTTTGTGGGGTCGGATGGTTGATCAAGGCTCCCGTATTGTAATTTTTTGATGAAGCACACTGGTTCTCTGGTTATGTACAAGATTTGAGACTTCTTTTTTAATATAAGTCATCTTTCTTCTTCATCTTATTTGCCTTGGATACCGAAGTGTCTGTTATTGAAGGATTCACATGGATTGTTATAGATGTATTGTTATGGATGTTTGATTACAGTGCTGTTATGGTATTCTTCAGTTTCCTGAAACTTTGCATCTAAAAGGATATTGTGTTTGAAATTTTTCCTCCTTAGGCTGCTTGAAGACCTACTTTCCATAGCAGACCTCTACACTTTCCACATCAAAATCTTCCTTCTACTCACTTTTACTACAACTTACTGACTAAAGTTAATCAAGACCTCAACTCCCTGTGCATGCTAGTCCAATTTTCTGAGTTAAAATGATATTTTCTTGAGTCTTATCCATTTGACCTCTTTCAACTCAATTCATAGTGACATATAACCTGATGGGTATTGGGTTTACCTTCAATGCAATCTGGAGGTGACTTTTAGTGCTAACATTTATGGTTCCATTTCCGAGGAATGAATAGAAGACATTTCCCTGGGATTCAATGACAAAGCTTACTAATTCTAAAGGTGCATCAGAAACTAAGTACATCAAAGATTGCAACTTGCACCTGGCAACTCCACTATTTCATTTGTGGCGTCCAGAAGAATACACACGAGGTCCACTCCACAACTACCTCTAGAAATGCCTGAAGCTGACCCAGATAAAATTATCAGAAAAGGAAAGACCCCTCGAGAAGGTACTTCAGCTACTGAACCAGGTGATTCTGGTAATTTTCATAATCTCTCTTTACAAACTCTAGTAGCTGCTTCTAATTCTTATGTTATACCTTCTACTGGAGTTTCACGAACTTTAAATTTTGGGATTTTTCTTGTTAATTTCTCCTCTCCTAGTCTCATTTTAGAAGGATAAATCTTCGACACCCCTTTTTCCCCTGAAGTTGTATAGTGGTCTAAACCCAGGACCTTAGAATATTTTCCTACTCCAATATTTACCACTCCTCCTCCTATTAGAGTTGCTACAATCACAGTGGAAGAAACCTTTGTTCCCTTGAGCCCTGTAGATTTTTCCCCCAACCCTTAGTTGTTTCTGATTTCTCCCAAAAACACAGTTCAAGTATCCCCTGTTCAAAATCCATCTCCTCCTGGTTCTCCTCCAGTTCACGTCCCAATGGCAGGTGCTAATCCTCCCAGAAATAGAATGGATGCCATAGTAGCTGCTAGATACGCCTCTCTTGTCCTGCCTCAGCCTTTGAATGCTCTCCCAACTGGTGTCTACCTTAAGCAGTTTCCCAATTTTATGGGTGAGGGAGACATAACTGTAAAAGAGCACCTTGGAGCCTTTTATAGTTATACAGACAATTATGTCATTGTGAATGAAGATGTATGGATGATATTTTTTGTCCATAGCCTTGATGGAGAGGCTAGGAAATGGTTTAGGGCCTTGGCTCCTAGATCTATTGATGGGATTGAAGCCCTAAATGATGCATTCTTAAGACATTGGGGTGATAAAAAATATTTCCTTTACTATATCATAGAGTTTGGATCACTTAAAAAGAAATAAGGGGAATTTGTTTCTGAATTTTCAAATAGGTTTAATAAAATGTATAATAAGATTCTTGTTGATATTAAACCTACATAAACCTCTGCCAAAATTACCTATGCTAGTGCTTTCGACCTTGATTTTTGTCTCTTGTTAAGATAAAGAAGAGCTACTTCCTTGGCTCATATGCAAGACGCGACCCTGGAAGTGGAGTCCAATATATTGGTAGTTGGAAAACTTAGGAGTGAGGTTGATAGACACAGAGGAAAGGTAAGGTCTGAAGTTTCAACCTCTGGTTCCTCAACTTCCAACCCTCAAGTAGACGAATTGACCAAGCTGGTAAAGTCACTTTCTGCTAACATGGAAAGGTTGAGACTAGAAGGAAAGAAGAGATATATGAATCCCCCTAATGATTAAAATAAAGGTAACTTCAGAAGACCAAATAACACCCCTCAGATTATCCAAAGAGATTAGAGAAGAAAGGATAGGGATGACTAGAAAATCCAAACCCCTCTCCAAAATAATCTTGTTACTGATGAGGATGGAGAGGAAGAAGAGGTTGATCCTGAAATCCATTTTCTAGGAGACACCTCCCCATTTAACCCAATCTGCATACGAGGAGTATCTCATGGACAAACAACTAAATGAGTTGAGTAAGGGGGAGAAAACTGGTAGTAGTCAAAATGAATATAACCTCAGGGCCAAAAAGAAAGAAGGGAAGTCTGACATTCTTGACCAGCCTCCCAAAGCAGAAAACCCTGCTAAAGATGTAGCTGGAAACAACAAGTAAAAAAGGGCACAAAACCTCTCACCAATGGTCAAAGATATTATCCCAGAGAAATTCTAAATCCCCCCCCCTCCTCTTTTAACTTTGATCATGAAATTCAAAAAATTAGAATCCCTGTACCCCTTTGAGAGCTGGTCAAGCATGAAGACTTCAAAATGTGCCTCTCTAAACTGTTGTAGTCTAAGCCTTCATATCATTCCACAGACTCAATCAATATCCAAGATGAAAATCCTATTGTCATACTGGGACCTTTGGTGGAAGATAGAGATGATTCATCCCCTCCCTTATATACATCTCCAAACATACATGACAAGGTGTTGCATAATTGTTTGATGGATTCAGGGGCATCTCATAATATCATTCCCAAAACTGTCATCGATGAACTTGGATTACAAATCACAAAGACTTACCATGACTTATATTATTTTGACTCTAGGAAAGTGAAGTGTCTTGGGGTCATCAAAGATATGGTTGTGACCTTGTTTCAGTTGCCCATGAAAAGTGTGGTCATGGATATCGTGGTGGTTGATGTTCCCCCCAACTTTGGCATGCTCTTGTAAAGGTCTTGGATAAAATGAGTCAGGGGAACCTTGTATATGGACCTCACATATGCTACCATTCCTATGTTTAGGGGGGGAGCATAGAAGACTTTACAGGTAAGCTCATTTGGCCTACATTGTTAGTGATGAAGAAAACCCCACCAACAATCCTATTTTTGAACTTGATACTGATTTGGGATCTAGTTTATTGCAACTCACTGATGCTCCTGAACCTCCTCTTGAAATCATAAAATAGTTCATTACCCTTTGTGAATATTCTCCTCCGATAACCTCTGTTTGGAAGATGTTCTTTTATGGAGCCTCTTCTAGGGAAGGTGTTGGTTCCGGAGAGGTCTTTGTTTCACCTACTCAAGAGACTATATGTTTGTCCTACAAGTTAGAATTTGAAACTACCAATAATGTGGCAGAATATGAAGCTCTTGTTTTGGGTTTGAGAGATGCAAAAGACATGGGGATTGAAGAGATATCAGTGTTTGGGGATGCTTATTTAATTGTACATCAAATCAAAAATATTTAGCAAGCTAAGAACCCTAGGATAAGAACTTATAGAAATGAAGTGTGGGACCTAATTGACAGTTTTTTCTTAGCTTTAAACATTTCATTTATTCCAAGAAAATAAAATTCCATGGCTGATTCTTTGGTTGTTTCAACAAGTAATTTTAGAGTCCCTTTGCCACCTAAGCTCAAGTATGATGTAGAAGTGAAATATAGATGCTGTATACCTGACAATGTCAAGCATTGGAAAGTGTTTGAGGATGATCATGAGATCAAAAGATTCCTCAAGACTGTTGATGAGTTTTTTTCATTACATATTGATCAAGATCACGACTCTGAAAGTAATCCTCATGCTGATGTTTTTCTAAAAAAAATTGCTAATCATCATATTGTTCAGTTGTCTAGCAATCATATACCAAAGGGACTAGTTCCTTTGTAAATACTATTTGATAGGAATGATGTGGCAGTGAAGGGTAAGGGTTCAACTGATGATGTTGATGTAACTCAGTGCAATATTGGTACAAACAAGGATCCAAAATTTGTCAAGTTGTCAAGCAACTTGTCAAGGGAACAAAGGGTTGAATATGTTGATCTGTTAAAAGATTTTGTTGATGTGTTTTCCTAGACATATGAATATCTTAGAACATACGAAACAAGTGTCATTGAACATAAAATCGCATTGAAGGAAGAGGCCAAACCATTTAGGCACAAATTGAGACAAATAAATCCTATGCTACTGCCTATTATGAAGAAAGAGGTAAAAAATCTTTTGGATTCCCAGATTATCATTCCTTTGAGGTGTCCTGAATGGGTGTCCAACTTGGTTCCAGTGAGAAACAAGAATGGAGAAATCAAACTTTGTGTCGATTTCCAGAACCTAAATAGAAGCTCTAAGAAGGATAATTACCCCTTTCCAAAGATGGAGCACATATTACAGAGGGTGACAGGTGCATCTATGATGCCCATGATTGATGGCTTCTCTGGCTACAATTAGATCTCTGTCTTTCCTGAAGACAGAGAGAAGACAACCTTCACTACTCCTTAGGGTACATTCATGTATGCTAAGATTCCCTTCAGATTGATGAATGCAGGGGTGACTTTTTAGCGAGCCATGGACATAGCCTTTATTGGAGAAAAGGAAAAGTTTGTAGTCATCTATATGGATGACATAACAATGTTCTCACAATCTGATAAAGAACATTGTTATCATCTGAGAAGGGTCTTCTTGAAATGCATAAAATTTGGTCTCTTTTTAAATCCCAAAAAATCATTGTTTGTCGTCAAGGATGGAAAATTGTTGGGGCACATAGTATCAACTGAAGGGGTCAGGATTGATTCAAGCATGGTAGAATATATCCAAACCTTGTCACTCCCTAGATCCAAGAAATAAGTTCAATATTTCTTGGGAAAAATTAATTTTTTGAGAAGGTTTGTTTCTAATTTTGCTGAATTGGTAAAGTATATTACAACCATGTTGAGGAAAGGAAATAAAATCAAATGGAATGCTCAATCTCGTAATTCTTTTGATCAAATAGAGAAGGCCTGAACTGAAGCACCATTGCTCATCAGTCCTGAATAATCCAAAGATTTTCTGATTTTTTCCTTCGATTCATTTGACATGGTTGCAACTGTTTTATTGCAGAAGAATGCTAAAGGGTTAGAGCAACCCATTTCCTTTTTCAGTAGGGCATTGAGAGATGCTGAACTAAAATATGACATTATGGAAAAACAGGCCTATGCTTTGGTCAAATCCCTCAAGGATTTCAGTGTCTATGTTCTTAATTCAAGAGTCATTTCATATGTCCCTTCAAATTTTGTGAAGGAGATTCTCATTCAACCTGACATAGATGGAAGAAGGAGCAAGTGGATTGCCAAAATCCTTGAATTTGATCTTGAAATAAGGCCCACCAAATTGGTTAAAGGCCAGGGTTTAGCTAGGCTTCTGGATGAATCTAATTGCAAATATTTTGGGGTTATTTTTATCAATAGTTTCTCAGGAAATCAACAAGACGAGTTATCTGATAAAGGTCCTCAAGTCAACCCTACATTGGTAGAATGTGCTTGGTACAAGGACATTATAATTCTTCTACAAAAGTTGCAACCCCCTGATGATATGGAGAAGAACAAGGTAAGATATTTGAATATTAAATCAATTAAATACTGTCTTATTGATCAAGTCTTTTATTGGAAAGACCCTATGGGAGTGCTTTTGAGATGTTTAGATCCATAGGAGGCCCAAAATATTATGTTTGATTTTCATGATAGTTTATGTGGGGGGAATCACTTCTAGAGAACCCCAGCCTATAAGATTTTGAGGGAAGGATATTTATGGCCTAGTCTATTCACCGATGTTTGTGAAAAGATCAGGCCTTATGTTAAGTGTCATAAATTATCTGGAAAGAAACAACTCAGGTATTTTCAATTAAATCTTGTGGTAGCTTCATGACCCTTTCAGTAGTGGGGCCTAGATTTTATTGGGGAAATTCATCCTACTTAAAGTGGTCAACACAGGTGGATATTGAATACCACATATTACTTTACCAAGTGGATAGAAACCATCCCCACAAGGAGTTCTTCCCACAAGGTAATCATTGGTTTTATTGAGGATATTATGGCAAGATTTGGTTGTCCGAACATGATTGTCACTGATAATGTTGCATATTTCAAGGATGAACCATTGATTCAATTTTTTGAATGGTTCGGAATTGCATTGACTCCCTCTACTGCTTACTACCCCCAAGGGAATGGATTGGAAGAATCCTCTAACAAGAGCATTATAAAGATCATCAAGAGATTGTTAGAGGACAACAAAAAAACATGGGATTCAAAGCTCAAATTTGATTTTTGGGCTGATAGAGTGAAAAAAAAGAGGTCTCTTGGTGTCTCTCCTTTTCATCTTGTGTATGGAGTTGAGGCCATTTTTATTTCTCATCTTGCCTTGCCAGTGGAAAAATTATTCCAAGACTACCAAGGAGAAACTGATGATATGTTCAAAAGAATACAATAGCTAGTAGAAGTGCAACAGACTAGAGAGAAGTTACTGGACAAAGCACATGACCATCAACAAAAAATCAAGCAGGCCTTTGACAAGAAGGTAGGCAAAGGGGATTTCCAGCTAAGAGATTTAGTACTCAAATGGGATGCACCCAAGTAGGACAAAGGAAAACACAGTAAATTCGAAGCCTTGTGGATTGGTCCCTTAAAAATTTCTGAGGTGTTTTCAAATAATACTTACAGGTTGCAGAATTTGGAGGATGCTGAAGTTTTTAGTGGCCCTGTAAATGGACATTTTATGAAAAGCTTATTTTCTTGAGCCATGAGTGGCTTATTCACACCATTGTAAATACCATTCTTCTTTTTGTTTTAATAGTTGACTCCATAGCCCTAAGATAAGGCACTGAATCTACTGAAGTTGTTAGAGCCTCGTAGGGAGGTCTCTTTACCCCATGGAGCCTATGTTAGAACATGTTGTTGATAAGTGGGTTTTTTCTTAGGAAATAACCCCTTGGTGAAACAATCAAGAAAGGGGTCCTAGGGCAATCCATATTATTCTTTTATCCTAAGTTTTTGGTGATTTGATGGCCTTGGTGCGTTGTGCTAAGGAGCATGCAAATCTTAATGACTGAGCATGGCGTGCTTAGATCTATGGTCCGCATCCAATATCCGACCTTTCGACCTTTAACGGGGGGGTACAAGTTGGTGGTTTTCTGGTGCAGTTCCCCCACGATGTGTCGCCTCTGTAGTAACTTGGACCCCCCCACTTCTTACCATTTATTGCCTCCCCCACGAGTAAACCACCAGACCGCCTCCCATACCACCCATGCTCCTGCTGACACCGGTCCTCCACTCACACTTACGCACACCTATCCCTTATCTGTTGTCATTTACCCCCCCTCTCACCTCTAGACATCTCTATTCCACTCACACTCCATGTCCTCCACTATTTTTTTCGATTCCCCCTAACCTGTCACACCAATCTGCCACCACAACCCTTTCTTATTCGCCACATCACCCTCGCAACTTTACACCTCAAATCCCTGCATACTGGTGCTCACGCATTCCCAGTCACCACCAATCAAAACCTTCCACATGGCCACCATTCACTCATTGTATCTTGAGAGTTCACGCCAAGCACCTTGCCAAATCATCATCATCATCTTTCACATCCACATGCCAGTGTTCCCTGTAAAATCCCAACAAAGATACAAGTGTCGAGTTGACTTAGGCCCATCCTGATCCTAATGTAGGTAGTTAATGAAAGTAAGGGAGGTGGTTGAAAGCTCATCTCACCACATAAATGGAAAGATAGAAAGGAATGGCAGATCTGAGCTCACGTCCGACAGAGAACTGCATGTGTAGTCTGACAGAGAAGGTTTAGATGAAAGAGATCACGTCTGACAGAAGACTGCATTCACAGTCTATAGAGAATATGCAGAAGTCAAGCATTGAATGCGTTACTCGATCTCTCCTCTAGTGGTTGTAGTCAGTCTAAGTCTAAGTATGTATTTTTTTTACATTTTGTGGGGTCGGATGGTTGCGCAAGGCTCTCATTTTGTAATGTTATATATGTGTTGTGATGGATGGTTGACTACAGTGTTGTTATGGTATTCTCCAGTTTCCTAAAAATTTGAATCTAAAAGGATCTTGTGTTTGAAGTTTTTCCTCCTTAGGCTACTTGAAGACCTGATGTCCATAACAGACCTCTACAATTTCCACACCAAAGTCTTCCTTCTACTCACTTTTACTACAACTTACTGACTGAAGTTGATTAATACCTCAATTGCCTGTGCGTGCTAGTCCAGTTTTATGTGTTAAAACAATATTGTCTTGAGTCTTATCCATTTGACCTCTTTAAACTCAATTCATAGTGACATATAACCTGATGGGTACTGGGATTACCTTCAATGCAATCTGGAGGTGACTTCTAGTGCTAACACAATGAACCTATATGGGCCACAAATGTGGAATTTGAAGTAAAATTTCCACAGGGATTTAATGTACAGAGTGCCAAGACGGCGTTGAGAAAGCTCCTGGGTGGTATTGGAAAGCTCATGAGGTATAGCGGTTTGATAAACCATAGAAGATGTGGTATTAGGCCATAAAGTTAAATTTAGGCCATTGGATCTGTTCGGAAGAAGGAAGATCCCCCACAACCATCAGATTTGGAGAAGGTGCATGGAGGTTAAGAACAAAATTCCTTCAGACTTCTCCCCTCCAACTATTTTAAAGCTATAGAAGAGAATCCCCGAAGTCCCAAAACTACGGAAAGAAATTGTTGGCAGTCGATAGTTCAATATTTTTGACAATGTGTAGATGTGAAGAATTGTTGAAGTCCCAAAACTATGGAAAGAAGTTGTCGACAGTTGGCCGTTTAGGATTTTTGACAATGTGTAGATGTGGAGAATCATCGAATTCACGGGTTTCCAAAGTGATTTGACATGATGATGTCACCGGGGGTGACGTGGAAACGTTTGTCAATTCGACTGTTTGGTAGTTCAACATTTTTTTGAATGTGCCGATGAGAAAAAAAATCGTCGAAGTCCTGATTTACTGAAGTGATGTGACATGATGATGTCACTAGGTGACATGGACCAGTTTGATAGTTTTGAGAAAGTGCCGAAGATAGGAAATCCCCGAAGTTCCGAAGCGTTGTGTATGACATGGCATGATGATGTCACCTAGAGTGACATGGACCTACCTAGGTCTGCCACGTGTCACTCATTTTGGTACTTTTGACAGGCCTTAGGACCGATTGGAACCTAACATGTTGTTGGCGATGGAAGTCACTCCTAGATTGCTTGTAGGAGTAGAGCCCGACGCCCATCAGTTTAATGTCACGATTAGTTTAAAAGGGTGATCGAATGGAGGAAAACTCGAGGGGATATCACTCTAACTCAGGGACTGAGTCTGGTACATAAGGGACAAAGGAGGTCTTGATCCAACTTCAGCCAGTGGGTTGATAAAAGGGTGAGTAGGTGGAAGACTTATTGAGGAAAATGAACAAACAACTTTGGGCAATAGGCTTACGGCTATCTGTAGATGAAAGACACTGAATGCAAGATCCTCTTGGTTCAGGGTCTTAAGGAACTGAGGAGGACTCGACTGGATCCTCCAATTCCAAGTCACTCGGCGCTGGGGAAAACACAAGAACTGACTAGAAACAACATAACTGCTACAGTGATCCAATCCAACATCATCCTATAACAGCTATAAGCTCAACTGGATCCTCCAATTCCGAGCGTTTCTAACCCAGTGTAACAAAGATGTAAGAGAAACTCGCATTCATCAGGCAAGAAGTCTCAAGAGTTCATACATAACCAGAGTATCAATGCTTCATTAAAGGTTTACAACCGGGAGCTCAGCTCAACCATCGATAGATACAAAAATGGCGAAAACGCCTACATATACTCAAACTAACAACAACAACAAAATCGAGACGTAGCATTGAAAGCTTTGCGTCTGCATGGCTTCTGACAGTCAACATCTGAAAGATCGTGCAACTTATGTCAGACGCAATCTTAATTCTTTGACAGTTCCAACGGCGAATCGACATGCCTTAAATTCATGGCCATGCTTTCCCATTAAGGCGGAGGCGATGTCTAACCACCACCAACCGCTTCAATAACTTCTTTCTCGGGATCGAGGACGATCTGGCCAACTCAGCACCTGGGGATATGGAAGACTTCTCGCGCTGCCACCTGGAATAACTGAATGGCTTGAGGGACAAGTATGGAGACCTTTAAGCAAATGACGGGGCGCATGATAGGGGTGACGGCGTCGGATTATGAGGGCGTGGGAGAAGTGGTGACGTATGGGAAGGGTGACAGAGGATCATTCATAGCAGATAACATCAAGCGGAAGGGATGAAGACGGGAGATAATAAACTTACCTTTTGGTGAGAGGCTGAAGCGGAAAGGAGTGGGACACATGGCGAGCAACGGTTGGATGATGAGAAGAAGGGATGACAACACGGACCAGAGATGGGAGGTGGGTTGATGACACATGCCAGCAGGGGAACGGTGGAAAGGAAGATGGCATGACGGGAAAAAAGGGGCCACGCTGGTTAAAGGTAGGGAAATTGGGAAGGACGGGGCTGTCTTGGCGTTGTTGATCTGGGCAC
>ML815552.1:93918-112256 GCA_009831015.1 Picea engelmannii
ATGGTTACCTGGTTGATTGAAAAGACGAACAAAAGAAACAGGTTGTCAGGCCTGTGGTTTGAAGAGGCAGGTTGTCGATCTAGTGAGTAACTCTCTCTAGGTGAGAGATGTTGTTTGGGAAGTGATTTCTCCTGGAGGGATTCTAGCAGTAGTTATAGAGATTTTAGAATTCCTAATTTGGCCTATTGCTCAAGCCCTGGAAGGGAAGTGGAGAAGTCGATGGACTTGGTACAATGAAGGTTCCTAGGGTGGGACAAGCATGTGAGGAATGAGAGTCTGTGAGCGGTGGGTGTAAGAAGGCTTCTTGGAGGGAATCCTTCCTGTTTCATTGTGCATCATTCCATAGTCTCAACCTAGCCTAGGATTTCCTTTTCCCTGGGTGGAGTTTAGTCCCATCTCAGGGGTGACCCACTACTGATATCTTGGAGCAACATTGTCTAAGGATGGGAGGTTGGTTTTTAGTAGTGGCACTACCCCCGACGAGGGCGGCCGGGGGATGCTACAATCACCAAGATATGTTTGATGTAAGTTCTTTGTTATATCTAATAGATCATTGGTTTTCCTCCATATCAATTGTGTTCAGTTCATAAATGTTTAGATCCAATTCATTCCATTATAGATTTTATTAGAAGCTAGTTAGATCTAGGATTTTAATCCCAAGTAGAGATGTGTTACTTGTATTTTGTGTGCAGGAAGTAAGTTGTGGAGCATGGAGATGGATTTTCAGTTCTGCAACAACCAAGATATATGAAGGACAACATATAGATAAAGGTATGCAGTATTTACCACTCCTTAGGCTAGTGATGAATCCATGTGTTTATATCTAGTTCTAAGGAAACCATAGAAGTGTAAACCTTATTCTGTCTAGGACTACTAGGCTAGTCCTATAGAGATTTTGTTGTGTTTTCATTAAGATCATTGTGATATTTTTTCCTATAATAAAACTGGTGACCATATCGAGGAAAAATTATTCTCTAGTTTGAGTCTCTTTTCCATCATATCTAAGAGATATGACATAAATATGGAAGATCTATAACATATCCATCTTCCTAAAAACCATTTTTTTCAAAACATCGCTTGTTGCATCATAGGTGTCCTGCGATGACCCTCACTTGTTGACTATCTTGTGTCCCGCGATGATCTGTTAAACTGCAGATTTATAGAAAAAAACCTAGGCCTTTGAGATTAGGTTGGTCCTCTAATCAAAAGGGTCTTTCAGTGGTCTGAATTGATTTGTTATTTTCTCTATTTGAGTGTCTGTTTTCACATATTTCTCTGTCAAGTGGTTTGTTATGTACATTTGTGTGATTTATTTCCATCTCTTAGATAAGTTCTATTTATGTCTGAGAGTTTTAGTGATCCTAAAAGGATCCAGAGAAAGATAAGAACAACTTAGAACTCACAGAGGCAACTCAGGATGCTTAGAATGGCTTCAACAGATAGAGAAAGGAAAAAAATTCAAAGTTCCCAAAACTCAGTAAAAATGACATTATCGCAAAGAGCGCGTCACAAGATTTCTAATGGTGTAAACGATTCCTTAAACAAAGCTCGTATGAAAAATTTATAAGAGATCAAATTTCAGGTCAAACTTGGTAAAAAAGTCAAAGTTCAAGGCTACACGTGTCACCACTGCAAGGGTGACACGTGGAATGTTCGTACAGGGAGATGTGGTCCAATGTTACAGGTATACGTGGAAGATTCTTACAGGTACACATGGCAAATTATGTTTTCTAGTCTGCAATTGACAGATGGCAGAGGACAACCAATGAGTGGTTGCCACGTGGAAACCCCCCATTGGCCTCTTACAGTACAGTTCATCAAAAAATATATTGGAGACGACATGAGTTGAACTCCTTACCTCCTAGCACAAAGGCGTTACACTCCATGCTAGCCAACATGCCATTACATAATCCTTGTTTATTATATGGCACAAATATTATTTAAGTTAATAATGTTCTGATTGGGTGGAATAAAAGTTCTAGGCCCTCATCCCAGCCCCTGGATATGTGATAATTCATGTGACCACACTCCAAAAAATGGTATTCCAGGATTCGTGCGCTCTGGAACTAGTGCTTCGGGGTTTTGCAAGTTACGAGATTCCTCCGCCAAATATGTCCAACCGCCAAACTATATGCCTAAACCTCTGCCAAGTGGTTGTAACCGTATACTAAAAGGGGAGGCCCATGGGTTTGACCCCGAGACCTCTGCCTAACCAAGCACTTAATATATCCCTAATAACCAATGCGCCCAACCTTTCCATTAATTCTTAACCACCTAGATTTTATTATAAAAAGGAGCTTCCACCAGTGTATGAGGGGGGGAAGGAGAGACCAAGGCGTGAATGTATGAACTGGGCATGCATTTCAAGAAAATTTTTAGTCATTTATTGAGGAAGGAGGCACAAAAACCAATATAAAGGTGTCTCTTGGGCCTGAAAGTACCAAACTTGGATCGAGGCACGAAGAAAAACATTTTTAGGTAATTCGATGCCACGAACGCAGTGGTAACATTTGGTTTCTAATCTGAGGAAATCTTCTGTATCTTAACTCCAGAATGAGGTATACTTATGTATTTTTCCCAATTCTTTTGTGGAGTTAATAAAAAATACCTACCCATTTGAGAGCAGGACCCGAAGATGTAGTCCACCATGGATGAACTTTGTTATCAAGTTTTTCCATTCATGTTTCATGCTTATGCAATTTTCCTTTTGAGCTTTCTTTCTTTATGGTGTACTTTAGTTTATTCTTATTTAATACAATTCTTTAATAAGTCACCAGATGAAAAGATCCTGGATCATGTTGGTATCAGAGCAGTCATCTTTGACTTGAATTGTTGAATATGAATGCTTACTAGGGCCAAGCATAAGCAGGGTGAAGGAACTCTTAACAATTTCAATCCCGAAGTTGGTCGTGCATTCCGAAGGAAGAAAATGGCACAAGAGGAAAAGCGTGATGAACAGGAGAAAAAATTTCACATGGTCTTTTATCGCATGTCAGAAATGGTCTAATGAATGTATGGAGTAAGAGAAGAGGATGAAGAAGAAAGAGAATAAAAATGAATCACATGCAGATGATGATGCTGCAGTAAACCAAGGGTCTGGAGGATATTCTCCCGAGCCTCCATCTTCACCTTCAAGTTCTAGTTATTCTTCCTTTGAGCATTCTCATCATTCTCATCATTCTAGCCATCAAACCTTTTTTAAGAAACCATTATTAAAGATTTATGTAAAATTTTCTTTACCTATGTTTAATGGAGATGCTAATCCTGAAAATCTAGATAATTGGATCCGAAAGGTTGAAGTATATTGTTGTGTTCAACATATTGATGAAGAAGAAGTTAAAGTGCAACTGGATTCTCTTTGGTTGGAAGGAACCACTCTCGTATGGAGGGAGAGAAAGCTTCAAGACAAGAGTAAGTGTGGTAATATTCTTTCCTCATGGTCGGAATTTAAATCAGAGATAAGGAAGCAATTCTATCCATTAGGGTATTTACATAAAGCGATGATGGAATGGAAAACTTTAACGCAAAGTAAGGGTCAAACTGTACAAAGTTTCATAGAATAATTTAGGAAGAAAGCCATTGCATTGAACATTCCTTTGGATTGTTATGAAACTTTAATGAAGTATATTGGCACACTTCACAGTTATATTCGTCATACTTTTCTCTTGTTTAACCCCACTAGTCTTGACAAAGTCTGTGTGCAAGCCACTCACCTTGAGAACAAGGGTGTTGTGCCTCTTTCATCACCTAAGTGAGAAAAACATAGGTGCTTACAAGCTTAGTTGGGTTAGCTAAGCAAGACAACTATAAAGGAAAAGGGTTAGAGAAAGAAACGTAAAAGAACAACTAAGAATTAAACTTAAAAATAAAAGAACAACTAACCTATTGAGCATAAGGACATAAGAACAAAAAGACAATAACACTCATGTCACCAATGGAAAGGATTATATTAGTGAAAGAAAACACCAAGAAGAAAGAGGACTATGGGTCCCTTCTTCCTCCAAGGGAGGGCTCTTGGACCCCCACAACTAAGCTCTTCTTACAACTTTGAATGAAATGGTGAAAGAATCCCAAGCTAATCCACTCAAGAGGTGAGATGGATTGCCCAATGTAATGGTGCTAGTATACTCTTGATGAGAATAGAGGATTCCTCAAGAGAATAACAACAACATAACTTTGCTAATGAATTCCTTGAAAATGAAGTGCACCCATGGCCTTGTTTTATAGCACTTCTTTGAGGTATTGTGCAACCAACTTGTAGTGTGAAAAGAGGCTATTTAGGGCATTTTTAGGTCTTTGAAAAGCCACCCAGTTCGATTCAGTGGAGATTTGGGTGTCAAATCAACTTGGAAGATGAATCAGAAGTGGGTGGGAGGCCGACCAATCTCATAAATGCGTCGTTCTTAGATGTGCACGTATTTTAGCAACCATAGTCGTGCATTGTGTGCATGTGCGCTTTTCTTGCGTTTCTGGATAGTGCATGTGCACGTGCGCCCTGTGTAGTTATAAATCACTTGCATTTTATCACTGGTTGTATAGTTTTGGACCCTTTGGAAATGATTTTGTGGTAATTTTGGTCCATGGGTGACCTCATAATTGTTTGAAGCTGCTGGATTACTGTAACCATTTGCGGATGAAATTTCAGTGATAACAGATGCCCCCTGATGGATGAGGTTAGGAGCATACATATAACCAAAATTCATGAATGTTTCTTCTACTGAGAGTGTTTTGGTAAGAGAGAGTGATACTGAGAGTATCATGAGTGACCCTGTTGGATGAAGAAGGGAACCTGTAGGACCGAACCTTCCATAAGGTGTGTAAAACTAAATTGTGTAAAAATGAGGTGGGCATGCCCCATGCTCGTGTCATGTAACTCAAAAAGAATGGTGTTTGTTTAGTAACTGAAACTATGTATTGATGTACACAACTGCAGTGCCCTCGGGGGCAATCGTGATCAAGGTAGAAGGAAATTCTACGGAGGAACATACTATGAACACTAGGCAGTGAGACCTGTAAGAAGTATCATAGATTCTGTAGGAATTGATAGCCCAACCAAGTTCAGAGGTCTTCGACAAATATAAGAAATAACTGCAATGGTCGCAAAGTAAGACCCACCGTAACATGAGAAAGTGTTGAAGTCAAATGTTATGGGAGTCAACGATAGTAGGGAGAAATGTTGGTTCTCCATGTGCCGTCTGAGACCTCTCATTGGAAAGGTAATGAGAGTCAAGATACTGTCACCCTTCTGGAAACTGTGCTGATGTCGACAAAAGGGGGACGCGACTCCAAGAAGAAAAGGGCTTCGTGAATTCTACTATGTGAGGTGAGGAGTGGAGGAGGTACATGGACGAAGTCAAGATGTGTGGAGATTTAAGACTGCCCTTGGTTGGGGGTATATGAGAAATATAAGTGGCCACAATCGTTAAACAAGGTCGAGTGTCAGGGGGACAACAAGACGTGGGATAAGTTGTGCCAGAGGCGGGACAAAGTGAACAAAATCAGAGGGAAGAGGTAAGTGGCCTGTGGGATACTCGGAGTATATGGACGATGTCAATAGGAGTAGATGATAAGAAGTGCCCCAACCAAGGGCGACATGGGTTGCGTTTGCCAAAAAAAAGGAAGAAGGTCGCCAAAGGTGACGACAAAAAGATATGTAAATGCAGGAAACAAAGGCTTTTTACAATTTATCAAATGAATAAAGAATAATTTGGGATGAGTGTACAAATACAGAAACAGGTGCCCCAATCTAATATGGTTGGTTCGGTGAAGGTGCCATTTTCTTGGAGAACTGGTGGAGGTGGGGGCTCCATGGGTGGGTTTCTGTACGAGGTAGATGAAATGGAGGGAAATTTGCAGATGTTCAAACTGATTGTGGATGAAATGGAGGGTTAATGATACTGTGGAGGCGCATTCAAAATAGAACCTTGAAGAGATAATCTGGGAGTCCATTTGGGAAATATAGCAAAATGAGGAGAAGGAGTATGTGGCTGATTCATGACATGATGTAAAACTATCGGGACTCCCATCCCTAAAGGGTTGAAAAATAACATGAGTGTCAAAGTTCCAAAGGGTGCTATGAATGGGACAACTCATGTGGGGGAGAGTGATACCGGCTAACAGTACCTAAAATACAATGGAGGTGTTGGTACTACAGAGCCGAAAATGAGGATCCTAAAGGAAAATTTCAGAGGGTGTGACTGGAGATGCAATTGAGATTCAAAGGGAATGATTACATGCCAGTGTTGATTATATACCTGAAGGGGTTGCGTTGATGTATGATGAACAAGTACTTGCACACATGAAAACCAAATACCTGACGTGAACAATATCTGAAGACAATCAAACATACAAGCATTTATTTGATAATTTTGAACATGCACATGCGTACTTGGATGGGGTATGAAAAAATGGCGCCCCAGGGGCTAAGGATAAAAACTGGCTTGGGGACTGTCTTGATGTAGGTGATGTGATGTGGATCCCGTGACTGAAGACAGATCGAAAAACAGACACCTGGAGCTCCCAAAATGGTGTTTGGAAGTTTGGCGGAAAGGCCTATATATAGCTCTAGGGCCCACATTGCCACCTCATTTGTACATGCTGTCAGAGTGACTGGATGAGAGGTATTCAGAGAAGATTTGAAGATTTCGGGAGAACGAGGCAACTGATTCAGGACCAATGAGCTTCAGGTTAGTAGTCTTATCGTCTTGCATAGAAGTAGGTTTCGAATTTGTGGGCAGGGCCTGTACGGAGGGTCGTACAGGGGTTTTTATGGGTGTAGGCCCCCCAGTGCACGGACGATCCGAAAATATGCACGCACGGGTGCGCACCTGTTATCGGGATAGCTGCGCATGGGTGCACCCATAGGGGGGAAAAAGGTGCACATGATATGCACGCCTGTTTGCTACACAGTTGCGCATGAGTGCGCGACTGTGTAGTGGACATGTGCGCTGTGATGCATGCCTGTGTTCGTGACAGGGGCACATGGAGGCACCCCTGTAGTGTGGACAGATGCGCATGCATGCATGCCTGTGAGGTGGGTAGCCGCGCATGCATTTGCACCTGTGAGGTGGGCAGGCGTGCATGCGTGCATGCCTGTGGGTTGAACAGGCGCGCATATGTGCGTACCTGTGGGTTAAACAACCGCGCCTTGGGGGAAAGGCTGATGGGTGCAAAAGTTGTGTTTTTTTGGAGATTTTAATGTGTTTTATGGTCAATATGGTTGACCTAGGACTGTATTATGTGGTTGTTGGTGATCATTTGCACGATGTGAGTCCATTGGCGAGAGCAGGATTGGTCACAACTAAGGGATGTTGTGGCTATTAAGGAGGTGGGGGTTCATGCTACTTTGGCAGCCTGTGGGCTGGTGAAGTTCTTTGAGTGCCTATTGATACGGGTGTAGGAGTATCCTCTACATTTTTTGATATGGATGTGGAGTCTGAGTTTGCATTGCTTTATGGTGCAGGGAGAGTAGATTGCCTTCACTGCGGTGGAGGATATATATTTTCTGACTGGGCTCCTTTTTCGGGGAACACCCCTACCAGCGGAGCCTGTGTTACCTGTGGACATGCAGTTAGCTACCTTGGGCTGGAGGTATTGCTCGAGGGAGAACTTCATGTCAGGCTTTGTTGTGAGTATTGGGGTGATGGATGCTTTAGCTCATCATTGTGTACCAATGATTACTGTGAGGTTATATGGGTCCCTCGCGACTCAACGGATCGGTGGTGGTCAGCTGAGGATTATGGGGAGGGCACTAGTCAGAGAGCATTTTTCCTGGGGTTTGATGCTACATGCCAGGATGGTAGGGAAGATGGACAAATGTCAGACTGCAGACTCAGGGGACTTTGAATTTGGGTCCATCGTGGTGGCCTGATTTTTGTAGAGGGTGTCGATGTTGCGCCCTAGAGTGTTATTGGGCACACCTGGTGCACGAGATCCACGACTGAGATATTGGTCGATGATTTTGGTTCGCCATGGTGGTGGTGAGGCCAACCATGTTTTCACTGCTGAGGTGGCACAGGTGTTGTGGCAGATGCCAAAGATCATACTGCAGTATCCATACTGTGGTGTTGACTTCTGGGGTGATCCGGATATGGTGTTACCTCCAGGGGAGGTGTTTGATCACCGAGGTATGTTTGTGATTTTGATCTTTTGATTTTTTAGATAGAATGACATGTGTGTTTTGTATAGATGCTGATACTATCATTTGGTTGTTTGTATGTGCAGATGTGGGACCTCGCGGGCGTGAGGTTGAGCTGATGAGAGCACCGAATCAGCAGGATATGGGGAGACCGCCGTGGGGAGGGACGCGGGCAGGAGAGAGATGTGGACACAAGGACGTTGAGGCGAGACCAGCTGGTGATGAGAGAGCTGCTAGGAGACGCCATTTTGATGACCCTGGTGCTGGGCCATCGCATGCTCCTCCGGCGGAGGCCGGGGAAGATTTTGAGGATATTCGCCACCGCTTGGAGGTAGTTCTATAGGGCATGTGGTCGCACATCTAGGATGAGGGCATCTTGGAGCAGTGTGTGGGAGTTCCGCTAACATGGTGGGCTGTGGTGCGGTGAGCAGCAGTAGCAGGTATTGCGATGACTGGACGGTTACCTCTCGGTCCGGAGGGACTAGTAGTGGGTGGGGCACCACCGCCTGAGGGAGGGGTAGGAGGTGGTGCTCTAGAGGCACCTTGAGTGTCGCTCTATGTATTTTTGTATATAGGTTGGTGAGCCCATTTTGGTGTAGTGGCACCAGTTTTGTACCGAGGAGATTTGTTGGCTTGTGGATTTTGTATATGATGCTTTTTATGTGTATGTAAACATTTTGATGGCACTTTTGACCGATTTATATATATATATATATATATATGAGTATACATTTTGGGGTCTTTGTGATGTTTACATGTGTTTTTTAATGTGTTGATGATGTCTAATCTATATATGCTGTGACAGGCTCTGGATGGTTTATGTGTGTGTAGAGATCTCTTGATGTGATATATGCCAATCGAGTACAATGTTAGCTATGTTATCTGTGATTTGATTCAATTGTCTTGGAATATGTGTAAAGGTAATGAAATCAAACTGTCAAGATAAAAGTCTAACTTGTAGGTATTTGCGAAAGAGGGAAGGATCATGGACATGGTACACATTGTTGAGCTGGAGGACGACTAGATCGGAGTTAAGAAAGATGCTAAGGTGATGAATACGACGATGACTGGCATCAGCGAGGAGGCCAATGACGATAGTGTACTCATCTTGGTTGTTGGTTGCTGAACCCAAACATATGCCCCTAGAGTGAAGCAGTTCATGTGAGGGGGAATAGAGGACCTAAACTGCCGAAGCGAGATTTTGTGTCCAACGCCTGGTGCCGTCGATGTAACCGATGTGGTAGGCCAGTGGAGGAAGCATCTGTCAATAACACAAATGATAGTTTAGACATGAGGTATGGAAAAAATATTAAAAACACTAAAAAGAGAAATAACCTAATGTAGAATGGCTACGCTTAGGCGTAAAATTTCTTTAAGTATAACCCATTGACGGGTTTTTTGAGAGAGAGGCCTTTGGGAGAGGCTAGGATGTATGCGCCTTTGGTGAGGCAATGTTGGATAATGTAGGGGCCGTGCCATAGTGACTTGAAAATGACATGACCGAGGGTATCGTGAGCGATATTGTAAGCAAGGATGAGGTCGCCTTCATGAAATGAGCGAAGGTTGACATGGTTATCAAAGGTGGCCATTGACCATTTTTTGGCTGCCTCATTGTTTTGTAATGAAGATCAACGATCTTCATCCAGGGACTCTAAGTTCAACAAGCGCTGCTCCATTGGAGCAATGTAGGGTAATAGCTCAATTGCAGTGCGTAAGGTGGGAGTTTTTCACTCGATAGGAAGAGTGGCCTCGACCCCATGGACTAGATGAAATGGTGTGAAACCAATGGCCGTTTTCATGGCCGTACAGTAAGCCCATAGCGCGGGAAATAACATATGGAGCCAATTGGTCTTATGTTTGTTAACCGTGCACTGTAACATGGTATTGAGGACCTTATTAACTGCTTCGACCTGTCCGTTAGAATAAGGGTAATATGGTGAGGAAAACTCGTGGGAGAATCTCAATCATGATGAGAGTTCGATGAAAATCGCATTCTCGAAATGTTTCCTGTGATCGAAAAATAGTTGGAGTGGTACTCCAAAGCGGGATATGATGTGATTAAAGAGAAAATGCGTTGCAGTGTCAGCGGTGTTGTTGAAGGTGGGCATGGATTTAGCCCATTTGGTGAAGTAATCGACTGTGATAACAATGTATTTGTGCCCATTGCTGGATGGGGGGTTACAAGTCATGAAGTCGATGCCCCATTTACAAAAGGGACCTGCAGTAATGACTGGGTGAAGAAGAGCGGGTGGTGCTCGTGCTTTGTTGGTGTAAATCTAACATTTATCGCATCGCTTCATGGCATGAATGCAATCGTGAAACAATGTAGGCCAAAAGTAACCTGCGCGAATGATTTTCTAAGCATTGGACATCCCCAAGAGATGGCCCCCGTACGCGCTGCTATGGAAAGCATTCAAGACTCTATCGGCCTCATCAATAGTCAAGCATAGATGGAGTATGGTGTCGATCCCTCGCCGATATAAGATATATTTGATGAGGAGATAGCGGGGGGCCTGGTGGAGAATACGATGGCGGTCATCTCTTGAAAGGTGGTTACTGAACTTTTGGGTTCAGAGGTAGATGAGGAGGTCGCCGTACCGAGGATCATCTGAAGTGATGTAAAAGAGATGTTCATCAGGGAAGTCAGTATTGACGGGGGCATTGGTAGTATCAGAGGGGAAGGCCATGACCAGTTCAGCAAGGACGAGAGCTTTCTTGCTCTTGGGTGTTGAAAATTCAAGATCGTACTCCTAAAGGATAACGATCCATCGGGCAAATTTTCCATTAATTTGCCGATGGCTAAGCAAGTATTGCATAGGGTTGGAATCTACTACGACATTAGTCGTACGAAGCAAAATGTAATGATGCAGTTTCTGGACTGCAAGGGCTAGTTTCTCTTCGTTCTTATACTTCAAGGGTGGCCCTGAGAGGTTTTTACTAATGTAGTAAATTACATGCTCACGATCGTCATCACCGATTTGAACGAGAACTCCTGCTACTGAGACAGTTGAGGCTGATATGTAGAGGATATAGTCACGATTGTAGTCGTGTGAACTAATTAAAGGGGCGTTGGAGAGAGCCATTTTAATATCGTCAAATGATTTTTGGGCATGTTCATCCCAGTGGAATGGAATGTCGTGGTGGAGTAAGTGAAGGAAATCATGTGCTCGAGTGGCATAGTCTAGGACAAATCACTGTAGAAAGTTAGCTTTTCCTTGTAGGCTCTGTAGTTGGCATAAATTCCATGGGGGTGGAATTTCGGTGATGGCTTGGACTTTGAGGGGCTCCACCATAATACCGCTTTTGGAAACGATGAATCCGAGGAGGCACCTAGCAATGACGCAGAATACGCATTTGAGGGGGTTCAAGCGGATGTTTTACTGATGACACCATTGGAAGACAATCCGTAAATCATCAAGATGTTGGGTGCATGTTTCGGATCGAGTTGTGAGATTGTCCAAGTATGCGAGGATGATATGAGCTAGATCATGAAAAATGTATGTCATAGCCCACTGGAAAGTTGCGCCTGCACTATTTAAGCCAAAAGGCATGACACGATACACAAACGTACCCCAAGGGGTGGTGAATGTGGTTTTGTATTGATCAGCTGGGTGGATTTGGATTTGATTATAACCAGAGAAACCATCCATGAAGGATAGAGCCTCGTGGCCTGCGCAGTCATTGATAATTTTATCGATGAAAGGCGTTGGAAAGTTGTCTTTGGGACAGACGTGATTGAGATCGTGAAAGTCCGTGCAGACGCGGATAGTGCCCTATTTTTTGTGAACAGGTACAGGGTTGGAAACCCATGAGGTATAGGCGATGGGGTAGATGAACCTAGCCGCGTGTAATTTGTTAATCTCAGCTTTAATGGTCGCTGCTTTGGATGGGTGTAGCGGTCGTTGTTTTTGACGAACTGGTGTAATGTTAGGCCAGGTGTCGATGCGATGTTCGACAATAGAGGGATCAAGGCCAGGCATCTCTGTGTATGACCAGGCAAAAATATCTCGATATTCTTGGAAGAGGGCTTTATAGGTGGTGATTTCTTGAGGAGTGCATGCGATGCCAATGGTGATTTCCTTGACGACTCCATTTTTGATGGAAATATTGATTTTGATGGTCAGGGAAATGTTGTCCATGTTGCCTTATTCAAAAGCATCAGGGGTAGGGATGGGGTTGTTGAACCAGTCGATATCCCCTGATGGGATAAAATACTTGGTTTTGACTGTGTATATGGGGTGTTGGTTAAGAGGCATGAAGGCTTCCTGTGAAAAGAAGAGCGCTCTGTGGTGTAGCACATCCCATGGGTAGTCGAGAGTGGTTAGTTCCTCGAGTATGTCCTTGTCACAGTGAAATTGGCGGGAATACATGGGGTCTAAAAGAGTGATATTAGTGACTGTCACCGTGTGGTTGTATTTTGGTGATGAAGAAGTAGGGAGAATGACACAATGAGATTGCAATGGTTCGCTCGACATAAACCAAATATTGAGGTACTGAGGAGTACCAATGGTAGTTGGATGTAAAATTTTCGTAGGGAAATGAACGGGAGAATTGGGGGGATTTGGGGGTAAATCCTCGGATAAATCATCCAAGAACCACAAAGGAATAGGGAGTGCCTCTGGTTCAGGAGAAATGATATGAAGAATCTCTAGTGGTGAGGTAAGGTCAACCATTGATTCTATATGGGTTGCAGGGGTTTGAATCAGGGCCATCTCGCATTGCCTGTGTTCAATGATAATAGGACATCGATGTGTAAAATGATCTAAGGATTCACATAGAGAGAAAGGGAATCTCATGTGTTCGTTGACTAAAGTTGTGACATAATGGATGTCAGTGATGTTTGGTGGGGATGATGTAACTGGACTGGGTGCCTGCTAGAAGCTTTGGCGCACTGCGACTAACATTTTCCGGAATTGAGGTAGTGTTGGGAAATGGTGTGTATAATGGCCATGTTTTGAACATATAGCGCAAGCGAATTTGATTCACAGTCCTTTGATACTTGTGCTCGGGGAGATAGCAGTAGTACTTGTTACAGTAGCAAGCGGTGATGGTGTTTGACTGGGTTGAATTAGGTTACGTAACTCGGTTAAAGATGGGCATTTGTTGGTTGGGTGTCCATCTTTCTGACATAGCACGCAAGGAGGTTGGACATGTGGGGGAAGTGGAGCTGTGGCAGGGAGGTTAGTGAGTGGGGGTGTAGAGGGTATGGTGGGAGTGAGTATGGGAATCGTCATTGGAATTCCTTCCATTTGGGGGGGAAGGGATGGTTGAGGGACTCTCTTTGGTGGATGTAATTACCAAACTAGAATTTCCAACACCATATTAGGGAGGGTAAGTGTTGCGACTACTTGGAAAGCTTGTATGCCTGATGGAGGGTAAAAAAAGGGTATTTGAGTAATGGCTTGGGGAACTGTCTCCCAAACTTGGATATGGCCTTGGGGAGAGGTGAAATCGTGAACTAGTGGAGTTGATGAGTTCACAGGAGGCTCATGAGGGGGGAGCTCTGCGACTAGTGGGACTTTAGATATGATAGAAGCCTCCCTAGGAGGAAAGGTATCCTCTATGTTAGTTCTGTTGGATGATAAAACACATACTTGATTGGAAGGATGAAGGAGTGGTGGCACGCCGTGGTAAGTTCCTAACAATGATGGGTCTTTAAAAATCCCGGGACCCATTTCAGTGAGTGGGTACGTTTCTGGATGAGTATGGACGAGGGGGAGAATGTTATCGATGTTGGCAGAAGGGTTAGGCTCGTAATGTGAAACTTGGTCAATTGTGATGATCTTCCTGTTGTGGGGGAACATCATGGTTCGAAATATGGAAGAGGCAACTACCTTCATAGCGTACATGTAGCTACGACTGAACAAGATATTGTAATCAAGTGGGGCGTCGATAACTTCAATGTCGATGAGAATAGTCTTGCCCCCGAGTTCTACAGGGACATTTTGGAAGATCCCTTCAGGAGATGATGGGCATCCGTCATAAGCTCTTAAGGTAATGGTAGATGGGATGCTTTCGGGGGAACCAAGTTTCTGCCATACAGACTTGCACATAATGCATATGGATGCTCCTTCATCAATGATGCACCGATGAACCGTAATGTTCTGAATTTTTACTGGGATTTGAAAAGCGATTAGAGCGGGGAGGCGAGGTTCTCCACTGTCGAGATCAAATATGATGAGTCAAGTATCCACGGGGTAGACTTCCCCCAAGGAGGAAATTAATGATTTTCGCTGAGTGGGACAAGTTTGAAGGACTTCTAAGACTGACATGGTAGCCGGGGATTGTGCTAAGTCATGCACCAAACTGTAATTATGAGCCACCCTAGCCTGTGGGTTGTGGACATTCCTTCACAATGGGATGCGAGGGATGCAAAGAGGTGGTTCTGCGTTAGGGTGAGGAATCACCAATGGGGGTCCCGTTGGTTTTGGGATTTTTTTGGGGGGAATGGGAGGGGACTCTGTAGATGCATGATATTGATGACTACGTGTTTGAAGAAGTATTTCTTCCTCACTGGTGAGGAGGATAGTATGATCTGCGAGATTGTTTGGATTGAGATACTGTCCCAACTGTGGTGGGGTAGGCTGCATCTCTTGTTGGGTGTTCATCACACCTAGGTGTGGAATGGGGCTTTGCAGGACGGTTGGGGGGGGGTTGTTGTACGTATTGTTGTGGGGCCTGCTGAGGGGCAGGCAGTGCTGGAGGATGTGGTAGACTGCCTGAGTCTTTCAGCCATTTAAAATCAGTGATTTGGGGGAAATGATGAGTATAATGACCAAACTCATCGTAAAGGGCACACGAGAAGGTGGTTTTAATAGTATTGTTATTTCTCCCTTGACGCCTGTTGTTATTGCCCCCCTGGGGGTTCTGATTCCCTTGATTCTGGTTGCCCATAGTAGGTTGGTTATGTTTGGGGTGATTCCTGCCTTGACCTGGGTTGTTATTGTTCCTATTTTTTCCTTCCTTTTTGGTATTATTCGACTAATGGGTTGGATTTGCCGTATTGAGCTATTCAAAATTTGGATTTTGCGAAAGGGGAGAGGGTTGAACAAAATTCACCCCAGCGTAAGGGTGTGGGGGAGCCATGGGTTTTGGAGGACCAGGGAATGGAAAGTACAGATTCTGTGGGAGTTTTGATCCATAAGGTAGATAGGAAGGCGTGGCACTTTCTCTAGTACTTAGAGTATAAGCTGAGGTAGAGGGAGTACCGAAACTTGTTTGGAGAGGTGGGTGTATTGAGGATGCCGACGGTGGCCCACTGAATGGTGGAGGAATAGAAACAGGGTATGGTTGTTGATAAGGGGGTGGGGGGTAATAAGAGGTTCCCCCATATGTCGACGGATATTGAGGTGTTCCATACATTGGTGGTTGTTGGGGTTGTGGACTGTGGTGCGTGGTATTACCAATCAATCCGTCTGTTGAGTGAGACATACTGGGTTTGTCTTGGCTGAATGGCACAGGTTTTGGGAGATCAGGAAGTACTGTTTACAAGTACCATGACTGTGAATAGATGAGGTCGTATTTTTGAGCCTTACTGATGGATTCTTCTTCTGATTGAGGGAAGGTGGAAGATACATCTTTACCAAGGAGAGAGACAAGTGATCGGAGAAACCCGTCAAGACAATGTTGTTTGGTGGTTTCTTCTTTGCACAAACTACGTCATCTATGCCACTCGTGAATGTGATCAGTGATATGTGTGGTTGAGGTTTGATTAAAATTAGAGAGTAGTTCAATACCATTGTCATGGTGGATTGGTAATTGGAAGAAGGTCAAAAATGCTTTGGCCAAGGACTTGAAAGTTGCATGGGACCCCGATTTTTCGTCTACATACCATTTGGATGATGGGCCAGTGAGTGTGTGTTGAAATAATCGTAGTCTGATGGAATCATCCATAATGATGCTGGAAGAGCACCATAGGTGGAAAGTCATGACATGATTGGCAGGGTCATCCCCTGCCTTTCCTTCAAACTTGGAGATGTCTGAAGGTAGTTTGGTGAGCATTGCAGGCCATGTGGGGTCATGCAATATAGGATCATTTGTGAGTTTTCTTAGATCTGGTATGTTAAGAGAGGCCAAATATGGCATCAGGAGTGTTGGTGGAGGATTAGTTCCAACCATGGTGTGAGTGTTCTGTGAACCTGACCCTTGAGGGGGGCTAGATGGGTTGGTACTTCCCCCTTGAGGGGAAGTTTCCCCCCCGCTTCTTTGTAAAGGAGAGAAAGTGGGCGGTGGACCTTGGGAATTGGACCCAAGTAAGGTGGAACCAAGCAAATCTAATCCTAAGATAGTGGCACTCACTGGAGTGTGAGAAGGTGGTGCCGATGAGTTGGCAAGACTAGGAACTCCCCCTAAGACAGGAGGGAGATTTAGCAAGCGTCTGGAATGACAGGGATTCTTTGGGTCCCCTATGATGTTCGACTAGCTGAGTGAATGTGTGCGAATTGTGGTGAGAGAAATAACTAAACAAGAGCCTTTGTTACAATTTTTGAACTTTACACAATATATATCTAAATCAAAATGTAATCAGCAGTGCATCATACATAAAGTATTGTGAAAAAGAAGCATATATGTGGATAAGTGGGTTTTGTCCACGTGGGGGAAGAAAGAAAACAAATGCTCGTTTCCTAAAAGACGTAACGTCCTTCCTCTCAAATAGCACTGGACCTTCCAATAGTACTCAACAGTGGCGTCTAAAGTCATTGGAAGAGAAACTAGTGAAGGATGAAGTAATCAGTTATATTGAGGGGTAAAGGGGGCATATCCCAAAAGAACTAGCGATATTTCCCAATAGCCACACAAAATATGATCAAGGTGCAATCGCAGCCCACAATTTCCACTTGGGTAGATGTCCTAAATTTTGGTCACTAGGTACCTCGGTCAAAGTGCGGAATTTAGATTTTCGGCCTAAGAAATGGGTCACGGGCTGGATCCTGTCCAAGAGGTGGGTGCCTCAAGGGGAGACGCACAGAACAACTGGACCTTGGACTTCAATCCTTCACGGGTATCTCCTTGCCTTATGGTGTTAGGAACACTTGACTTAGAGGATTTAAAGTTCCCTATTTGACAACTTCTATTATTTTGACAATGTGAGAACTTGATAACGATGAGTTATTTGGATGCCTATCCCCGAAATCCTACCTAGACTAAAAAATTTCTTTTGGCACCTCTTGTGGAGGAAAACTTAGTGAGTTTTTAGAAAAAATTTAGATGTGGTTGGTTGATAGATTGGGGGTGTGAACCAACCTCGTTGAAATTAAATGGGAGTGGATAGTTTCATCAAGAAAAGGGTGGGGTGTTTCAGAATCCCTTTGGAGGAAACTTACTTTGACCTTTACGTTTCGAGATGAAAACTATGTGAGTGATAAGTGACTTTTGTGTGTGAATGAGTGAAAGTGTGCCAATGTTTTAATGAATTAGGTGTCACCTTGCTGCATGTGGACTTCGCTTGGTCTTTACAAGTGTTGATTACCTAATTAACTAAAATGCCTTTGGTACAACCTTGCGTAATTCAAAAGTCCCTAGGAAAATAGCATGTGGACATGTGGGTCCTTTACTATTCCTTTAACTCCCTATTGTGATTTAATCTAAGAAAATCTTTGAAACTATCCTAGATTCTGATCATGTGGGCATGTATGGGCCCATTACAAGACCTTTAAACTTCCCTAGTGATTTAATCTAAGAAAGTAAATTTCAACACTATCCTATCTTTGTAGCATGTGGGTATGTATGGGCATGTTAGAATCTTAAGATGTGTTTGAAAAATAAACTAAGAGGAGTCCTGAGGGGGCTGTTGTCCTCTCCTAAAGGTTTTAGTCTTTTTAAGGTAGATGAAATTTTCCTACAACCTTTTTTCGATTCTCAAGGTCGCTTTGAAGTGTGAGAGAAGAGCATACTAAACGATTATTATCCAACTTCTGGTCCCAATGCAAGTTTGATGTGTTTACAAATGATTCCAACTTATACTTTTAGTCAAAGCAAGCCATCCATGTGGAAAAATGAAAGCAAAAAGAGGAAATAATGATTTTAAACCTCCTAAGTGCCTATGTGTTTTGACTAATCCCTTTATATGAAGAGGGAACTAAGTGTGGTGCATATTACAATATGCATGAAATCACTCTTAAGAAGGTTAGGGGCCTTCTCCAAATCACAAAAAACCTTACAATGTGAATTTTTCTACACAGGTGCGCAGGTCTCAGAGTAG
>ML815552.1:112435-126457 GCA_009831015.1 Picea engelmannii
ACTAAACTATTGAGCATAAGGACATAAGAACAAAAAGACAATAAGACTCATGTCACCAATGGAAAGGATTATATTAGTGAAAGAAAACACCAAGAAGAAAGAGGACTATGGGTCCCTTCTTCCTCCAAGGGAGGGCTCTTGGATCCCTACAACTAAGCTCTTCTTACAACTTTGAATGAAATGGTGAAATAATCCCAAGCTAATCCACTCAAGAGGTGAGATGGATTGCCCAATGTAATGGTGCTAGTATACTCTTGATGAGAATAGAGGATTCCTCAAGAGAATAGCAACAACATAACTTTGCTAATGAATTCCTTGAAAATGAAGTGCACCCATGGCCTTGTTTTATAGCACCTCTTTGAGGTATTGTGCAACCAACTTGTTGTGTGAAAAGAGGCTATTTAGGTAATTTTTATGTCTTTGACCAGCCACCCAGTCGGATTCAGTCGATATTTGGGTGTAAAATCAACTTGGAAGCTGAACCAGAAGTGGGTGGGAGGCCGTCCAATCTCATAGATGTGCCTTTCTTATATGTGCACATCTTTTAGCGACCACAATCGTGCATCGTGCACATGTGCGCTTTTCTTGCATTTTTAGATAGCGCATGTGCGCGCACACCTTGTGTAGTTATAGCGCACTTGGATTTTATCACTAGTTGTATAGTTTTGGACCTTTTGGAAATACTTTTGTGGTAATTTTGGTCCATGGGTGACCTCATAACTATTTGAAGCTGCTGGATTCCTGTAACCATTTGCGGATGAAATTTCAGTGATAACAAAGGGGTAAAATGTTCAAGAAGATCCCACAATTAAACCTTCCAATTTCCCACAAAATACTTTCAAGACATTTAAAAGGAAGGACAAGAAGACCGCTACATAAACGAGAGGAGGAAAACCATCTTGAACTCATTGCAAGAAGAGCAGTCACGATGAAGAAAACTGTTGGAAACTGCATCTAGAAAATAAACAAAAACAATACGGTGGAAAGGAGAAGACAAAGACCGTTGCTACAGTGCAGCAAGAGCTTGGTTTCGATTTAGGAGATGAAGGAAAGATCACAATGTTTGGAGTACAAGGTAAATATTCTCTTCATGCTAGTTCAAGCTCCAATGATGAATCTCATGTTGATGAATGAAACAGGAGTGAATTATTTCATATACGAGTTGTATCTATACATACTAAGATAGATACATTATTTGATCTAGGTTCCCAAGTAAACTTGATATCTGAATCACTTGTCAAGAATATGAGTCTTGAAACGAAACCACATCCAAAGCCTTATCCTCTTGGTTGGGTATGTGATAAATAAAAACTTAATGTCACCAAACAATGCAAGATCAGATTTTCTATTGCTTCAAAGTTGATTGATGAAGTGGATTTGGATGTTGTACCACTTGATATATGTGGCATAGTGTTGGGGAGTTGTAATGATCCCAAGCCCAATTTTTTCTTGGAATCACTAACTACTAATGATCTATCGATGTGCAGGTATTTATTGAGTTATTAAGTGCATACAAGATTCATCAACACATGAAGATCACAATATATTCAAGATGTAGAAGCACAAGCAAAGATCTGACCTTTTTATTATGAGCAATGTAAGATCAATACAATAGATGGCCGATATGGCATAAACCTCAGATGGCTGTACAAGAAACATATATGAGATGCTACAAAATGCTCCGGACAATACAAAATAAGCCTCCAAAGGCTGGATATACAATGAAGACTGAATCAAGTACATCTGAGCCGTACTAATGCTCAACCTCCAAGCTGGAAAGTGCCACGCCCTGCTAGAATGTTGAAGCCCTCAATAATTCGTACCTACTACCAAAAGTGTCCAATCATCCTGAGAAATATGCCAAATGATAGATAAGGCAACTGTAAGGACAACTCAGATGTCCAAATTCCTAAATCCACTCTCAAACCTTGTAGATCTGAATTCCTCCACTAAATGGTGCACCCCACTAGATGAATGAAACCCTAGCTGGTTCGGCCTTGATGAAGGAGGCCTCCAAATGCTCTGAAACTCTCCAAGAATATAGATCGGGCTATGAGAATCCCATGGGAGAAGTTTCAGACTCAGATCTCAAGAAGATCTCCCTAGATCTGAGTTTTACTGAATCACAGGACGTCCCCTATGGCTCCAAGACATCTCAATCTACAGACAAATGTAGAATGATGATAAGCCTTCGAAAAATCCCTCAAACTGATGATCCTTCCCCTACAAACAAAACCCAACTATAGAAATAGCCCCAAGCCCTCAGGATAAGATGGATCGTACCTCCCTCTAGATGATGGTGTGCCCTTGCTGGAAACATAATAACAGTACGACCTGCTACCTTCTGAAGTTCTAGATGGAGAAGGGATGAGACTAGAATGGTGTGGAGGAGTCTTTCATCCTCGAGACCAAGTTGCAGAACAAGGTGAGTGGATATTTCACCACTGAGTTTCTCATAAGGGTTTGTACAGAAAAACCCCCAAACTGAATGCTCAAGAGCAATATCAAATGCTAATCCAAAACCAGAATGAGTAATAGGTGCGCCCCAGCCTCTTACTTATACTTTTCCTTCTAATTCTTTGTTGAGTTAGGTTAACTCCCAGGGTTAATCTTCTATTCTTCTGTTGAGTTATATTTTACTCCTTTATCCTTTTCCTTTCTTAAGTCAACTTAAAAATATAACTTTTAAGTTCTTGAATTCCCCCCCTTAGTGTGAGACTATGACCTAGTGGGGGTTCCCAGGCCACTGAGTCTCCTCATCACCTCTCTAAGAGGTGGGGGACATTACAAGAGTCCTTATATTTATGATATAAAATAAGTCTTCTTTATTCATGAGAACAAATACCACCTTACTAAGCGGGAAGTGGAATATATTGTTAGATCTCACATCATGAGGATAAATACAACACTTGTTAGTTTAGGACAATGAAAAGACTCATAACCACTAATAAGAGATATGTACTCATGGTCATCAAAGAGAAAGATGTTGGGAGATCCCACACTTTCCAAGGGTGTGATTTGTCTCATAAAAAGGAATTAATTGATATTGTTTCTAAGTATGATGATATTTTTCAGGAACCGGATGGATTACCTCATAAGAGGAAAATCCAACATGGGATACATCTTCAACAAGAATGTGGGCATGTACAAGATGTCAGTTGTGGATATGACAAAGATCAAGAAGCCGGTACAGGGTGTATTAGATCAAGGGGTCATCAGGCCCAACTCATCTCCTTGTGGTTATCTGATCATGATGGTGCCAAAGAAAGATGGCACATGGTGAATGTGTGTCAATTACCGGGCCTTCAATAAAATCATGGTGAAAAATCAATACCCTCTTCCTCATATAGATGATTTACTTAATCACTTGAATAATGATGTTTATTTCACTAAGTTAGATTTGTGCAGTGGATATCATCAAATCAAGGTTGCATAATAGGATGCATGGAAGACTTCCTTTAAAACCAAACAGGGATTGTTTGAGTGGTTAGTTATTCCATTTGGGCGTTGTAATGCTCCAGAAACTTTCATGCGTGTGATGAATGAGGTATTCAAGCCTTTCCTAGATGAATTTGCAATTGTATATTTAGATGACATTCTTGTTTTTAGCGGGACTTGGGATGAACATGTGAGGCATGTAAAGCAAGTATTGGATACTTTGAAAAGGGAAAATATGTATGTGAAAATGTCTAAATGTGAATTTGGAAATACTGCACTTGTATACGTAGGTCATATCATAGGAGGAGGATAATTGGAAATTGATCCTTCCAAAATTGATGTGATTGTAAAATGGCCTGAGCCAAAGAGTGTAACCGAAGTCTGAATATTCTTAGGTGAAATCTAGTATTGGAGGAGATTCATTCCCAACTTCTCCTTTATAACATCCCCTTTGCATGCCTTAACCAGTGTGAAGAACACTTTTCAGTGGGAAGGAAAGAAACAAAAATATTTCGACACTTTGAAGGAGAAGATAAATACTGCACCAGTATTAGCATTGTCTAATCTTCAACAACCTTTTGAGATCGAGACAGATACCAACGGATACGCCATGGGTGCAATACTGATGCAATATCATAACCCTATCTGTTACCACTCCAAAACTTTTAACCAAGCTATTGTTAACTATCCTACATATGATAAAGAGTTGTATACATTATTCCAGAGCATAAATAAATGGAATCACTACTTTTTAGGGAAGGAAACAATTATACATACAAATCACTAGCCCTTACAGTATCTCCAAGAACAAACCAAACTGCAACAATCTCGACACTACAGATGGATGAGTTTTCTACAACAATTTCATTTGGTAATCAAGTACATGAAGGGTACAAGTAACAAGGTAGCCGATATTATTTCTAGACCTCCTATTGTTGCTTCTATTATTTAGAAGAATACTTCTTTTTCTCATGATAACTATGTAGAGAAATATTCCATCGATGAATATTTTAAAGAATTATATGAGAAGCTAACCCATGGTGCACAGGTAGAAAACTATTGTTTGTAGGGAAAATTACTCTATCATCTTGGGAAGCTATGTATTCCTACAAGTAAATGAGTCCATGTAATACGAGAAGCTCACACTTCTCTTATGTGTAGGAATTTTGGGGTAGGAAAAACTATGGCTCATTTACAGAGGTTTTTTTATTGGCCTCAAATAAAAGCAATTGTAACTAAATATGTACAACGGTGTGCGATTTTTTCTAATTGTAAGCCCACTATAATAAAACTGGGGCTATACTCAACACTTCTTGTTCCATCCCATCCATGGGAAAGTGTCTCCATGGATTTTGTAGGGGGTTTACCAATGACCAAAGGGGGTCATGGCTATTTGTATGTTGTAGTGGATAGGTTCAACAAGATGTGTATCTTGATTCCATGTAAAAACAAGATCACTGGTGAGAAGGCTGCTAATCGCTTCTTTGAGCATGTTTGGGTTCACTTTGGGTTACCCAGGTCCATTGTCTCGGATCAAGATACTTGATTCCTTGGGGATTTTTGGACTAGCTTGTGGATAATGATGGACACCAAATTGAAGAGGAGCACTTCTTTCCATCCCATACTGATAGACAGACACAAGTGGTAAACATAACAATGGTAATTTTACTTCGAGGCTACTGTAGCAAGCATCCCAAGTTATSGGATGAACATATACCCTATGTACAACATGCTTATAACCGAGCTTTACAKTCATCCACTCAGACTTCAYCTTTTGAGACATTTTTTGGGTACCTACCCAAATTTCCTTTGGAYTTAATGTATGGGAGAGATGTYGATGTGAATGAAGAATGAGAAGASTACAAATCCYGCAAKTTCATCCAAATGATCCAACAGATACACCAGGAAGTCAGGGAATAGTTGGAGAAAAGACAAGCATAGTATAAKGCTCGACATGACAMGCACATGGTTGATCATTAGTTCTAGGTTGGACACTAGGTATGGCTYCACATAAGCAAGGGGAGGTTGAAGGGTGAAGGAAAGAAACTCAAGCCCATCTGATATGGGCCCTTCACTATCTTGGGGAAAATCAACACTAATTCTTTTCGTCTAGATATTYCACCTTATATGAAAATTTACTCTGATATGAACRTAGAGAAATTGAAACTTTTTGAGCCTCCCATGATCATGGATCAGGATGACGAAGYTTCAATACCTTTAGTTGATGAGTTTTCACCYGAGTACTTGGATGYGTTACAGGAAGATATCATCCTGGACAAAAGGACAAGGAATCCATGCAGGGGTGATGTTGATTATCTTTGAGTAGGCTTAAARGGCACACATMCAATTAAGGAAAAKTGGATTGAGAAGKACAAAGTGAGGGGACTCTTCCCTCACTTACCTATTTCTTGATGAAAGATTTTGKTGATSCAAAAATCTCTCAGTGGGAAGGCATGATCCAAAAAGGATCTAGAGAAGGGTAAGAACAACTCAGAACTATCAGAGGCAATTGAGGACGCTTAGAATGGCTTYAACAGGTAGAGAAAGGGAAAAAATTCAAAGTTCCCAAAACTCCRTAAAAATGACATTATCAYRAAGAGCGTGTTGCAGGATTTCTAATGGCRTAAATGGTTCCTCAAAAAGAGCTTGTATGCAAAATTTAYAAGCGATCAAATTTCAGGTCAAACTTGGTCAAAAAGTCAAAGGTCAAGGTGACACATGTCACCACTGCAAGGGTGACACRTGGCACATCTAGATAGGGATATGTGGTCCAATGTTACAGGTATACATGGYAGATTATTACAGGTACACATGGMAGATTATGTGTTCCATTATCCAATTGACATGTAGAAGAGGACAACTAATGAGAGGTTTCCATGTGGCAACCCCCCATTGGCCTCTTAYAGTAAAGTTTATTAAAAAATATATTGGARYCGATAGGAGTTGAACTCCTTACCTCCTAGCACAAAGGCCTTACACTCCGCGCCTTCCAACATGCCATTACATAATACTTGTTTATTATATGGCACAAATAKTATTTAAGTTAATAATGTTCTATGTGGGTGGAATAAAAGGACTAGGCCCTCGTCCCAACACCTRGTTATGTGCTAATTCACYCGACCAAATCCAACAAATGGTATTCAAATATTCATGCGCTCCRGAACTAGTGCTTYAGGGTTCCTCAAGTTACGGGATTCCTCCSCCAAATATGTCCAACCAACGAACTATATGCCTAAAACTCTGCCAAGTGGTTGTAACCATATGCTAAAAGGGGAGRCTCATGGGTTCGACCCTGGGACCTCTRCCTAACCAAGCACTTAATATATCCCCAATAACCAATGTGCCCAACCRTTCCATTAATTCTTAACCGCTCTTCCTCAAGTTACGGGATTCCTCCTCCAAATATGTCCAACCAACGAACTATATGCCTAAAACTCTGCCAAGTGGTTGTAACCATATGCTAAAAGGGGAGGCTCATGGGTTCGACCCTGGGACCTCTACCTAACCAAGCACTTAATATATCCCCAATAACCAATGTTCCCAACCATTCCATTAATTCTTAACCACTCGGATTTTATTATAAAAAGGAGATTCCGCCAGTGTATGARGGGAGGAAGGAGAGACCAAGGCATGACCGTATGGAATGGGCATGCATTTCGAGAAAAWTTTCAGTCATTTATTGYAGTGGCAGGMACGAAAACTGAGACAGGGGTGTCTCTTGGGCCTGAAAGTGCCTGACTCRGATCGAGGCATGGAGACAGTCATTTTTGKGTAATTCAATGGCACGAATGCAGTGGTGATGTTTGTTTTCTAATATGAGAAAAGATTTTGTAGTTTAACTCTATAATTATGTATACTTATGTATTTTTCCCAATTCTTTTGTGGTGTTAATAAAAAAGACCTACCCATTTGAGAGCAGGACCCAGAGACATAGTCCACCAGGGACAAACTCTGTTATCAAGTTTTTGCATTCATATTTCATGCTTATTTATTTTTCCTTTTGATCTTTCCTTCTTTATGGTGTACTTTAGTTTATTCTCATTTAATACAATTCCTTAATAAGTCACCATAATAAAATACCCCAAATCATTCAGTGAAGTCAGAAAGAGAACATAATAGATCATAAGAGATCTAGTTGTGTATGTCATTGGTTGCATTACTTGTCCTTGTTTAATTGTTGTTCATCACAAGATCTACCCTCCTAGGTGAGTTTTGGGTGAGATATTGGTAGAGACATTGGAGTGGGATGATCCTGCCTCATTTTCGATTTCCTATAGCCCCTTTTCTTGCTAATTGTTGTTGGTGTTTCCTTTTTCATTTGTCTTCTTTTTTAGATCAATTTTTTTTTGCATTGTAGTTGGAAAAACAAATGACAAGAAATTGTTGCATGCTTGAATTCTTTTGAAGAATTAGTGAAAGGGTGAATTAGGATCATTGTTTGGTTTCATATAGGAATCATTTATTGGTTTCTTGGTTTGTGTGAGGTTTTGCTTCTAAATTTTGCAAAGAAAAGTAAAAATTCCATCTCCCTCCCATAGCTAGAGTTCATCGAAGTAAACAAATTGTATTGTCATTTTTGCATTTATTGGTTGGTTCAAGTGTCATAAAATCACCAAAGTTTCATCCGCTACCCTTGGAATTAAGAAACAACCATAAAAAGAAAAATACATAATATAAAATCAATTAGACATTTTTATTTTTATAGTGAACCAACATTAGATAGGATAAGGGCCTTGGATTAAGATTGGAGAATAAAGTATCCAAGGCCACGAAATGAAGATTAGGATTCATGAAAGAGTGATAAATCCATTCTTGCAACCAATGTGTTGGAAATATCCTCTAACATATGAGTTAAGCATGAGGTCACATACCATGTGCATACCATCACCATACCATGTGCATCAAACATGTACATCAACCATGTACCAAAACATGTACCATACCATGTACATAAACCATGTAACAAAACCTGTACCATACCATGTACATCAACCATGTACCACAAACTGTAACATATCATGCATGTACCAAGATATACCATAAACCATGTACTATGAGATGTGCATCATCCATATACCATATCACTCATGATATGTATTCAATCATGCCATACATGACATACAATAATATATCATCAATGAAGTGCCCCAATCATGTGATAACTTCACCATGACACATACCAAACGAGATACCAAGATAACCAAGATATGATTCTAATCAATGTACCATGACATCATCAAGATGTTTCTAAACATGTACCAAAATCACCAAGACATGCCTCGAGCATGTACCAAAAAATCCAATGCATACACCTCAAACATGTTCCATAAAATCAACAAGAAGTGCCTCAAACATGCATCAATAACATCAAGAAATGTACCTCATACATGTGCCAAAAATATGCCTCAAACCATGCACCAAATATGTGCCTCAAGAATGTTCCAATGCCTCAACATGATACCAAAGACAAGCCTCAAGAATGCATCATAACATCACCAACATGTAACCCTAAAAAAATGTATATAGACATACATTTAAACTTGTATTCACCCCGATGTATCAAATCTTAGACAAACATTTCTTTCTGGACATGAACAAATTGGTACAAGAATCATTCCTCAAATATGTTTGAGCCTCACTGAACGAAGACTGTCCTCATGTGAGGCATTGTGTGACAGGAACTACTGATACAAAATTCATGAGAAGAAAAAAATGAATACAGATATATATTATGAACATAAAGATACAATGAATAATAACAAAGATATAGTAAAACTTGTCTTCTATTCAATAAAGAAATATGCTGAAACTATAAAATGCAGACTAAAACAAGCTTGCTAGAATGGTGGCGGCTTATCTCTGAGAAGATATGTGACAGATGTGCTCAATCGCAATAAGATGAGTAAAATGAGGCTCCAAAGGCCTTCTTACATCAAACATGAATTCCAAAACCCTAGACATCCAAAAACCTAACCCTAGGAGATGAAGTGCCAAAAGTCATGTGGGTCACATTGGGGTAAGTTGGTACATCAACTTCCCGGGGTCATAACTTTTGCATAAGATCTTTGTTTTAGGTGCACGATATCCTGTTGGAAAGGTATATCTGAGGAATACACATTATGTCATCACACTCTAACTAAGTAAATAGTGTGACTGTGGCGGGCCCAAAAAATGTTGTTTAGGGCCTCAAAATGACCCCAGAAGTTTAGGACCTAGAAAGCTAGAAAAAAACTACCAAGATGAAAACTGAAACTTCCAAGATGACATATTTATGTGAGCCAATTGGAATAGGTGGGTGGTCACCGATTTCCACCTGGCTCAATCAACCCCCTTTAGGAAGAAATGGTCTCCATTGCGTTGAGTTCCACCATTAGATGAGGAAATTTGTGTTGAATTTGGCCCCAGGTGAGCTACTTTCCTTTGTGCAAGAGCTGCCTTGCTTTGACAACATGATAAAGTTGAAACATTTGTTGGTGAGTTCCCTTGGCATGTGTGTCCACAATTTGATCAGTGTATTCCTATTCCATGCAGTTAGGGTTGAGCTCTGTCAGTGTCAATTGTTTTGTGACCTCTAAGATGTTTAATAATGGTGGAAATTATGGGCGAAGGAGTTCCACATTAAACACTGGGTGAAATCCAAGGAAGGGGGGAACGTTGATCTCAAAAGAACTGTCACCCACAACCTTGGTGATGATATAATTTCCATAGTGGAGTGGATGAATACACTGATGGGGTCCTGTAAGGCATTATTTATGCAAGTGCAACCAAAATTTATCTCCCACTTGAAACTTGTGTGGAACCAAGATTTGATCATGGCGCTTCTTGTACTTGGAATTGGACTTCTGCAAAATACCATGAACCTGTTAGTGAATGTGCTGGATCCGTTCAATGAACCAGGTATCTTTTTCGGCTTCAATGTGAACATGGGACGATTCTGCCTAGGTGGATGCAAGGGGTAGTGCAACATCCATGGGACCCAATGGTTGAAATCCCAACCCCACCTAAAAGGGAATATGGTTGGTTGAGCCATATATGGCTCTATTGTAGCTGTATTGAACATAGGAAAGAATATGATCCCATGTGTGGGGATGCTTGGAGTTGTACATGTGCAAGATATGCATGATCATCTAGTTGACAGCCTCGGTTTGGCCATCTGTCTCAGGGTGGAAGTGTAGATTTTAACCTTGTACAATATTTTATTGAAAACATATTTTCAATAAAATAACAGAAAATATACAATGGAAAATAAACACATTACACAAAGATTTTTCCCCTGGAAACCCAAACTGGGAAAACCAACATATTCTATATTTATTCATTGTGATACATTGATTACAATACAATATACATATAGGATCCATCGACATCTAAAATGATAACCCAATGACCTATACTAGTCAACAAACCTAATTCCTTAACCAAAAATAGAAAACCATCGGAAAAAACCATGTGTCGAAAAACCACCCAACAATGAACATGAAAATTGAGGCGACACAAAAAATGAGACAAAAAATGCAACATGTTTCCTGAGGCAAGGCTAGTCATGCAAAGAATATAACACATACCGAACATTCTCCCAATTGTTGTTTTCTTTGCATACGGTGGGTTACATGGTTACATACATAACAATCCAGGGCAACTATGGCCATGGATCCTCTACACCAAGAGAACTTCTCAGTGCTCACAGATTTTGCTAATGAATCTGGAACATTCTTCAAGGTGTCAAAATTCATCAACAACACTTTATTTTCTTCAACCATGTCTCTCACAAAGTGATATTGAATATCAATATGCTTTGTCTTTGAATGATAAGTCAGGTTCTTCGCCAAAAAAATTGCACTCCGACTGTCACAATATATCCTTACATCTTGTTGTACCGACCCAATATATGAACACAATATTTGTAACCATACTGCTTCCTTACTTGCATGAGTGGCTTCCATGTATTCAACTTCTGTAGTTGAAAGTTCCGTGCTACAACCTATATTTTTCTCATCCAATTTATTTCACCTCCAAACAAGTTAAAAAGATACCCTCTTGTAGATTTCCTACGATCCAGATCTCAATCCCAGTATGCATGCACAAAGTCATGTATGTCCAACAATCGGTCCAATCCTAGTCTTCCTTGGTAGCAAAAGCCATAGATAGAAGTGCCACACAAATACTCGAAAACCCTTTTTACTGCTATCCAATGCTCCTTCCCTGGTTTTGCAATATACCTGCTCAAAAATCCCACTGCATGTGAAATGTATGGTCTAGTACATACCATTGCATACATCAAACTACCAACTACACTCGCATATGGAACATGAGACATGTCCTCCTCCTCTTAATGTGTCTTGGTACACTGATCCACAGATAAATTTACACCAACATGAATAAGGACCTTGACCGATTTGCATTCCTGCATATTAAACCTCTGCAATATTGTCTCGACATATTTTCTCTGATTTATCCAAAGTTTCCTCTTTTCCTGATCTCCTTTAATTTCCATGCCCAAAATGAAATTTATAGCATCGAGATCCTTCATGTCAAATTTAGAGGAAAACTGATTTTTTACATCCTGGATAATCTCCTTGTTGTTTCCTATTAGCAACATGTCATCCACATACAAGACCAAATAAATCAAGTGATTCCGAAATAATTTAAAATATACATAGTGATCCTCTTTGGTTCTTGTAAAGCCAAGTCCCAACATATAATTATCAATTTTTTGATACCACATCCTTGGTGATTGTTTTAAGCCATACATGGACTTTTTTACCTTCCATACCATCTCCTTCTTTCCCTTCACAACAAATCCTTCTGGCTGCTTCATATAGATTTCTTATTCCATATCCCCATGTAGGAATGTTGTCTTCACATCCATATGTTCTACTTCAAAATAAAATGAAGCAACAACATATAACATAAATATTATAGAAGTTAACTTGGCAACAGGAGAAAAAATATCACCAAAATCAATACCCTCAACCTGGGAATGACCCTTTGCTACTAACCAAGCTTTGTATTTCTCCACTTTTCCTTCTACATTCAACTTCTTTTTAAATACCCATTTTCTAACAATGGGATTTCTTCCAGTTAGAAACTCCACTAGATCCCAAGCCTCATTCTTATCCAAGTCTTCCATTTCTTCATCCATGGCCTTTTTCTAGAGTTTTCCATCCTTTGAATCCACTGCCTCCCTAACAGTTCTAGGATCATCATTAGTAATAGACAGAGAAAAATTTGAACGAAAATTATGAGTATACCTTTCTGGTAGCCTTGTTTCTCAAACCGATCTCCTCAATACTAGAGTATGAGGATCTTCTTCTTCTGATTCTTGTTCTTATGTAGAGTCAGATTCATCATCCTTTAAATCAAACTCTAACTTCTTTGTTTATTCCTTATTTGGTAGGACTTCTTGTTTAACAACATCCTTCATTTCTCTAAATAGCACATCTTGTCTATACACAACCTTCTTAGTTTCTAGGTTCCAAAGATTATAACCTTTGAGACCATATTTAAACCCAATAAAGATACACTTTTCAACCTTCTTATCTAGCCTACTCCTATTTTCCTTTGGAACATGAACATAGGCCTCACAGCCAAATACCTTGAAATGTGCGAGATAAGGTTTCTTACTATCCCATACCTCTTATGGATTCTTGTCATCCAACACTGATGAGGGTGATATCTTGACCAGGTAACATGCAGTACCCACTACCTCTACGCATAATTCTTTCCCTAGCCTAGCACCACTGAGCATGCACCTTGATTTTTCCATCAACATCCTTGATTCTGCTAAGGTGTATATGGATTAGTCCTCTACTTTGCTATACCACACTTCTTACATAATTATTCAAATTCATTCCCACATAACTCTCCACCATTATCTATCCTCAACACCTTGATTCTTTTCTCTATTTGATTCTCAACAAGAGAATTAAACTATTTAAGCCTATCAAAGACTTTATATTTCTTCATGAGGAAATATATCCAAGTATTCCTCGAGAATTCATCTATAAATGAGAAATATTACATATATTTTCCCAATGATGGAACTGACAGAGGTCCAAACACATCACTGTTAACTAGCTGTAAAATTCCTTCTACCCTCGTTGCACCAGAGGGGAATATTACTCAATTATGCTTCCCATATACACAATGTCCACAAAAATTAAAATCTATAGAGATGTTAGACATACCTTCAACCATACTTGTACAGTGTAGTAGTCAAAGACCCTTCACTCTGATATGCCCCAGTCTTTGATGCCACAACATAACCTTTTCTCCAGAGACTGTAGGATTTTTTTCTTCTTCAACTCCAATATCAGAAACAATGCCCTATTACACTAATCACTAACAGTGATTACTTGCAACTTATACATAGTTTAAAATTGAACTCCCTTCAACAACACCATTGATCCTCGAACCATCCTACAGGTTTCCTTTTCAAATATTGTTTTTACCCCTGCATTGTCCATTTTTCTTACATAAATCAAATTTCTGGCCAATCCTGGGATGTGCAGAAGACTAGGTAGCATTTTAATCCTTCCATCTATGAGCCTCAACTTGATCTTTCCTCGACCTATGATTTTGGTT
>ML815553.1:0-61372 GCA_009831015.1 Picea engelmannii
TAGGGACAGGGCCGCAGCGTAGAAATAAAATGGGGTATTTGTCAGCAAGGTGCTTAAGAGAACGGTGAGCAGGGAGTCTCAAATGGTGGAGATTACCTACGATTGGACATGGATGGGTTTCCGGAGGCAATTTTTCCTTCCTTTGACTGTTACAGCACCTCCTTTACCAATCCAATCCAGAAAGAGAAAAGGGATATGAGAGTTGCTATATCCAGAAGGAGAAGAAGTATATAGAAAATGAAATGCACAATCAGAAAATAATTAATTTATGTTAAAACAGTTAATAATTTCAGCATTAATTTATGTTAAAACTTAAATCAGCAATATAAATAAATGCTAGAAATAATCAAAACCCTAAAAAATAGATAATTGAAAATCAAATCTACAATAGAGACAATTTTGATATTATTAAAATCGTTTAACATTAAATATAGATATTATTAAAATCGTTTAACATTAAATATATGTGTGTGTTTTTAATTTAATATTTTAAATTTCAGAAAACTTAGTCACTTTATGATAGAGATTATCAAAACTTGAAAAAATAGATAGCTGAAAATCAAATCTATATTAAATATATGTTTGTGTTTTTAATTTAATATTTTAAATTTCAGAAAATTTAGTCACTTTATGACAAAGATTATCAAAACCCTAAAAAATAGATAGCTGAAAATCAAATCTATAATAGAGACAATTTTGGAAAGCTGAAAACTTGCTATATATTTAGTTTAAAATAATTTCACTCAATGTCTTGTCATCATATCATGTCATATTGTAAATGAAAGATACATTTTACAAAAGATATAAAAATATAATTTCTCTTTCTTCACTTACATTTAATTATATGGGTCACCTTAGCATCACTAAAGTCATTATTCTTTTGTTGTGTATTGGTTTAAAATTATTCAAGGTAATACTCATGATACATTGAGATACCATCATTTAGTACTCATGATACATTGAGATACCATCATTTCTTTCACAAGTGTGGATTTCCACTTTTGATTAGGAAAATATGTATCAAGAACAATGGAGAGAATCTCAGAAGTGGATTTGGTCAATCCTCTAATTATGATTTTGCTTATATAGTGGACATTTAAAAACATTTTGATGATTACACTATTCTCTCTTCTCCATTTCCCATGATTTATGATCATAGTAAGGAATTCATAATTATTGACGTAGACATCAAAGGAAAGTACTTTGGTATCATGTGATGATGTTTTATAGTAGGAAAACTACTTTTACAATAGTGATATTCCTTTATAAAAGAAAAGCACTATTTCTTTTCTTGCATGTGTTCAAACCAAATATGTGTACTAGAGAATGGGGCCAACTTGGCATTACTAAAGTCATTGAACATTGAGTGTACATTTAGGTTGTCTCTATTAGGCAGAAATAATTGGAACATTGGGTTAGTGTTTGTAGAGTTATTTTGTTGTGTTGTTGGTTTCAAATCATTCAAGGTAGTAGTGGTGACACAATGAGATACCATCATTTCTTTACCCAACGTAAATTTCCACTTTTGACTAGAAAAATATGCACCGAGAGAATTGGTGAGAATCTTTAATAAAAAAAGACACTCTCTCTTTCTCCAAATACATTAAATTATTGAATCTTCCTACCAAAGAATGGGACTATGATGCAGGAGCATCGCCCATGTCAAGCGAGCCAGCGCGAGAGCAGAGGACAACTGGACAAGCCAACAGATTTCTTTTTTTTTTGAATTTCACCTTGATTTGGTTGCACCAAACATTAATGTGTGGATTTAATGAAGCGCACTTGTATATTGTAAATGGACATCGAGTGAATAGCTCACGTCCTTAGGTAGATGAGGCATTTAATAGATTTAATGTAAAGTAGATAGAATATTTAATTCTAGATTTGATAGCGTAGAATCCGAGAGGGAAACGGGATATAGACACCCTCCTTTGTACATTGTAACATTATTGAAGCAAGCAGGAGAAAGAAGAGAAGAGAAAACAGAGAATTGTATGAAGAACACCCATGTACAGATATTGAATTAATAGAAGGAAGCTTTGATTCAATCTCATGGTTTGTGTTGTTTTCTTTGCGTATGGATGTTCTGCTCTTGAATGTTTGTTTCTATCATACATTTGCTTTGATATGTTGTGTATGTGATTTCATGGTTGAATTGAAGTCTGTGAGAACAAGGAGTTAGTTTCAATTGTGTCTCTATCTTGAACCAAAGATTCCTGCAAGGAGTGCAGTTGAATCGTCCGCAAAGAGTGCGTTGACAGAAGGGTTCAGATAGAGGAAAATTTTGTTCTAAGTTCTCAGAAGTGCAGATTTGGCACCGAAGCCATGCAAGGAGTGCGTAGGCTAGACGAAGTCTCAGAGTTGCGATTATGAGAAAAGAGATTGAAGGATTTCTGCTGCAGGAGTGCGCAGGATCATAGACTTCAACACTTAGCCGTGTTTGAATATTTTTCCGCAAGGAGTGCGTGCAAGGAGTTTCCTGAAGGGACTCGAAAGATGAGAGAAAAGCTCCGGAGGAATAGACCTTCAAAGTTCGTTGAAGGACAAGTGAAGAAGTTGTGCCTCTAAGGTTGCAAGGAATGTCGTAGGTTTGCGCGCAGGGTGGCGAGTTCCATGGAAGAGTGTCGCGTCATTTCAAGGATTTCATTAGGAAGAACGGACAGTCGGAATTCTCCGAGGAGAAGTCGCGAGAATCCGAGGGTCGTTGGATCTTACAGGGGTGCAAGGAAGTTACTGTGCAGGTGTGGAAAAGGGTTCGAAGCTCAGGAGGGCAGGAGCCGTCAATCGGGATCACGAGGAGTGTTGATTCTACCCGTGGATCGGTATATCGGGAGTTCGTGAGGTAAGACTCCAACTCTTCAAAGCGGAAGTCGCGATATAGCGAGACGCGAAGTCCCGACGATTGTGTGGATTGTGTGGGCCACAGGAGATAGTGGAAGATAGGTGGCATAACCCATCGGAGGTTCGGCGTCTCAGGCCTTGGGAGTCGAGGAAGGAGTTGTTTGGTCACGCGAGTGGCGAAGGAGCGAGATCGCGAAGTTCGACATTTCGGCTTATCGCGTATCGGGAGTTGGAAACTCAAGAGATTGGAGTCACAAGTAGCGAGTAGTGATAGAGAGAAGTCCCGATAGCAGAGGAAGAAAGTCAGCGAGGCTGATACATCGGGTCTGAGGGACTCGAGAGTATAGAAATCGATAGTGAACTCGCGAAGTCGCGAAGTTCCGATCCTCCGAGTGCAGAAGAGGAGGATTGCATGGAGTGAACTGTGGGGGCAGATTTTCCGAAAGGGAAATAGAAGAGTGATCTAACTCTTCGGGCCGAGGGAAGAGAAGGTCCTGGAGAGAACGATCGTACTCCGAGGAGTGGGGTCGGTTCTCTATCATTGTGGTATCAAAGCGAGAATATATTTTGATTTCTGTAGCAAGAGAAGAAGACTCCCCATGCCACCAAGGAGAGAATGACAGTCACCTGACCCAGAAGACAGGGAGGTGAGAAGAAGAGGTAGGCCGGCAGGAAATCCAGAAATGGAGAGACAGATGAGAGATTTTTGAGAAAGACTCGAGGAGATGGAGACATCTCAAAGACGCGGAGTTGGTGCAGGGGATCTTAGTGATTCCGAGGTCGAAGAGGAAGCTGGACATGCAGAAGAGGTCACAACAGAGGATGCATCAACCGAGCGGTTGATCAAAGCCATTTCCAGAATGAGTTCAAAGACGAAAATGGACATTCCAACTTATGAGGGAAGTCTGGATGCAGAGGAGCTACTGGATTGGATCCGAGCTCTTGATACCTACTTCAATTATGAAGATATCGAAGAGGATAAAAAGGTTAGGCATGCTGTCACGAAATTGAAAGGACATGCAGCATTATGGTGGGACGAGCTACAAGCAGATAAACGCTACAAAGGCAAGAAGAAGATCAAAATTTGGGATCGAATGATTGCAAAGATGAAGGCAAAGTTCATCCCAAGGGACTACCAAATTACTCTGTTCAGGAGGATGCAGAACATGAGACAGAAACTGATGACAGTGAAAGAATACACTGAGGAATTCTATCGACTGAACATCAGAGCAAGACATCGGGAGAGCGATGATGAGAAGGTTGCCAGATATCTGAATGGTCTGAGATATGACATTCAGGATGAATTAAGCATGGTTGCCATCAGAACTATAGAAGATGCTTACCAAATGGCTCTGAAAGCCGAGGAAAAGCTGAGCCGTAAGCAAGGTCAGCGAGGGCAAGACAGGAGTCAGCCCAGAGGCAAGGCAGTTGCCCAGGAGAAGTACCAGAAGCCCAAGGAGGAATGGAAGAAACCTCAGGGTAAGGTTGAGAGAGGTGGAACCTCACAGTGAGGACAACCACATGTTGAGCAGAGAGGGCAGCATAATGAGCAGAGGGGAGATTATGCTGACGCAAATACTTTTCCTCGTACCAGAGGTAGGGGAAGAGGCCGAGGTGGAGTTATCACATGTTTCACATGTGGAAAGAATGGTCACAGGTCATTTGAGTGTCCAGAGAAGAAAAATGATAGTGGAGAAGCTCACATCACTGAGGCGCAGAGGCGTGATGTTGAGAATGACGACACCGGAAGTGGGAGGTCACTAACGGTACACAAAGTTCTCTTAACACCCGAGACAGAGGTGGAGGACACAGCTCAGAGAACCAGACTTTTCAGAACCACGTGCAAGACCAAGGACAGAAAGTGCAAGGTTATTGTTGATAGTGGTAGCACTGATAATCTTGTTTCAACCGAGATGGTGGAAAAGTTGGAGCTGGAGACAACTGATCACCTGAGTCCATATAAAGTTTCATGGCTGCAGAAGGGACATCATGTGAGTGTCACTAAACAATGTTTAGTTGAATTCAATATGGGATAATACAAGGATAAGATTTTATGTGATGTGATTCCCATGGATGTATGTCATGTATTGTTGGGTAGACCATGGCAATATGACAGAAATGTGGTTCACGATGGGAGGATGAACACATATACCCTGGAGAAGGATGGGAGATCAAATACGTTGCTTCCGATAAAGGATAAGGAGGTGAAACCGGAAGTGAGAAACACAATACTTCTCATGAGTGGGAAGGAGCTTCTTACAGAGATGGAGAAGAAGGAAGATCCACAATTCTTTGTGGTCAAGAAACCGAGGGTTTTTCTGACTAGCACAAGAGTGGATGACTTACCAGATGAGATTCAGGAACTACTGGAAGCGTTCACTGACATCATCATGGACGAATTACCTCGTTCGTTGCCACCGATGAGGAGTGTGAGTCACCATATAGACCTCATACCAGGGGCTAGTTTGCCAAACAAAGCTGCGTACATATTGACGTCGCAAGAGAATGAAGAGGTCAAGAACCAGGTCCAAGATTTGTTGGACAAAGGATTGGTCAGGGAGAGTTTGAGTCCATGTGTTGTTCCGACAGTACTCAGTCCGAAGAAAGACGAAGGTTGGAGAATGTGCACCGACTCAAGAGCGATAAACAAAATTACCATCAGGTACAGGTTTCCACTGCCAAGAATGGATGATCTGATGGATTGCCTAAGTGGGCCAAATTATTTTTCAAAGATTGATTTGAAAAGCGGATATCACCAGATTCGCATGAGGGAAGGTGATGAATGGAAGACAACATTCAAGACAAACGAAGGTTTGTACGAATGGCTGGTCATGCCGTTTGGTTTGACAAATGCACTGAGCACATTCATGAGGCTGATGAATGAAGTCATGAGGGAATTCATCGGAAAGTTTGTCGTCATATACCTGGATGACATACTGATTTTCAGTAAGACAAGGGCTGAACATTTGAAACATTTGGCCATTGTGATGAAGAAGCTACAACAGGAGAAGTTGTTAATCAACATGAAGAAATCTCCATTCATGAAGACAGAGCTCATTTACTTGGGTTTTGTTATTTTAGCGAATGAATTGAAGATGGATCCAAGTAAGGTGGAAGTGATTAAGAATTGGCCATCGCCGAGAAATATTTTCGAGGTGAGAAGTTTCCATGGTTTGGCTAGTTTCTACCAAACATTCATCAGAAATTTCAGTGGAATTAGTGCAACGATGATGGACACAGTGAAGAAGCGGCATAAGGCTTTTCATTGGACAGCAGAGGCTGAGAAAAGCTTCAATCTGTTGAAGCGGAAGATAACAGAGCAATCAGTGTTGGTGTTGCCGGATTTTAAGAAGACATTTCAGGTGAAATGTGATGCAAGCGGATATGCTATAGGAGCGGTCTTGAGTCAGGAAGACAGACCAGTTGCATATTTCAGTGAGAAGTTGGATGAAGCAAAATTGAAATACTCCACGTATGATAAAGAATTTTATGCTATCATACAGGCGTTGAAGAAGTGGAGGCATTACTTGATCCCAAAAGAATTTGTATTGTACAGTGATAATCATGCATTGCAGTTTGTGAGCCAATAGGAGAAGTTGAATCAGAAACATGCAAAATGAGTAGAGTATATGCAAAATTTCACGTTTTTTATTAAACACATTTCAGGGACTGCTAACAAAGTGGTTGATTCTTTGAGCAGGAAATGTTTGTTGCTGCAGGAGTTCAGAGTCAAAACATTGGGTTTTGAAAATCTTAGGGACATGAATGCTGGAGATGCAGATTTCGGGGAAGCGTATGATGCAGCTGAGAATCCAGTTCTCAGAGATCAAAGCCCGTGGATAGATTATATGATCCAGGAGGGATTTCTGTTCAGAGGCAATCAACTGTGTATTCTGAATTGCTCCATGAGGGAGAACTTGTTGAAGGAAAAACACAGTGGTGGATTAGTAGGACATTTTGGCCATGAAAAAACATTCGCGAAGTTGAGCGAATCATATTTTTGGCCAGGGATGCGAGCAGAGGTTAAGTGATTTGTTGACAGATGTCAAATTTGTCAGCATTCAAAGGGAAGAAAGAAAAAAGTAGGTTTTTATCAGCCATTTCCCATACCAGAGAGGCCATGGGAGGCAATTAGCATGGATTTTGTATTGGGTTTGCCAAGGACGCAGAGAGGAGTTGATTCCATCTTTGCGGTCATGGACAGGTTTTCAAAGATGGCACATTTTATCCCATGCCAGAAGACCAGCGATGCGACGCACATCACGAATTTGTTTTTCAAGGAGATTGTTAGACTTCATGGATTGCCAAAAAGCATAGTCTCAGACAGGGATACAAAATTCAATGGGCATTTTTGGAGGACCCTCTGGAAGAAACTAGGAACTAACTTGGCATTTAGTTCTACGTACCATCCTCAGACAGATGGGCAGACGGAAGTAGTCAACAGAAGTCTGGGAGACTTACTGAGAAGCTTGGTGACAGAACACCACAGCAGCTGGGATAACATATTGCCGCAGGCAGAATTTGCATACAATGATTCAGTGAATCGGAGTTCAGGAAAGAGTCCATTCGAGATTGTGTATGGGACACAACCGAGGGGAGTTTCTGAACTCAGGGAGTCAGAAAAGACTGCGACTAGCAGTGCTAGTGCAGAAGAGTTCGATGAGGCGATGAAAGAACTTCACAGCAGGGTGAAGCAACGACTGATTAACTCAAATCAGGAGTACAAGTGCAGATCAGATCAACATCGGAGACAACTTCAGTTTGAAGTTGGTGATCTGGTTCTAGCACATCTAAGGAAAGAAAGGTTCCCGAGGGGAACATACAACAAGCTGAAAATGAAGAAAATCGAGCCATGTAGGGTCCTGAAGAAATTTGGCGAGAACGCTTATGAGATTGAATTGCCAGATGGCATCGGGATATCTCTGATATTCAATGTGGCAGATTTATACCCATACAAGGCTGGAGAGATAGAGACTCGAGATGAGGAACCAGTGATCCACTGGAGGAAACAATTACCAGTAGCGGAGAAGCCACAGATGAAGTGCATACTGGACAAGAGAGTGGGTAGAAAAACCAGACGAAAGCAGTACTTCGAGTATCTGGTCAAGTGGAAGAACCACCTAGTGGAAGATGCCAGCTGGGAGACTGAAGCAGTGATGCAGAAGCATGGGCAGACCATGCAGGAGCTCATGGACAGGAGCCCATGAAAATTTTCAAGAAGAGGAGTATGATGCAGGAGCATCGCCCACGTCAAGCGAGCCAGCGCGAGAGCAGAGGAAAACTGGACAAGGCAGCAATTTTTATTTTTTTTTGAATTTCACCTTGATTTGGTTGCGCCAAACATTAATGTGTGGATTTAATGAAGTGCACTTGTATATTGTAAATGGACCTTGAGCGGATAGCTCACGTCCTTAGGTAGATGAGGCATTTAATAGATTTAATGTAAAGTAGATAGAATATTTAATTCTAGATTTGATAGAGTAGAATCCGAGAGGGAAACGGGATATAGACACCCTCCTTTGTACATTGTAACATTATTGAAGCAAGCAGGAGAAAGAAGAGAAGAGTAAGTAGAGAATTGTATGAAGAACACCCATGTACAGATATTGAATTAATAGAAGGAAGCTTTGATTCAATCTCATGGTTTGTGTTGTTTTCTCTGCGTATGGATGTTCTACTCTTGAATGTTTGTTTCTGTCATACATTTGCTTTGATATGTTGTGTATGTGATTTCATGGTTGAATTGAAGTCTGTGAGAACAAGGAGTTATTTTCAATTGTTTCTCTATCTTGAACCAAAGATTCCTGCAAGGAGTGCAGTTGAATCGTCCACAAGGAGTGCGTTGACAGAAGGGTTAAGATAGAGGAAACTTTTGTTCTAAGTTCTCAGAAGTGCATATTTGGCACCGGAGCCGTGCAAGGAGTGTGCAGGCTAGAAAAAGTCTCAGAGTTGCGATTCTGAGAAAAGAGATTGAAGGATTTTTGTTGCAGGAGTGCGCAGGATCATAGACTTCAACACTTAGCCGTGTTTGAATATTTTTCCGCAAGGAGTGCATGCAAGGAGTTTCCTGAAGGGACTCAAAAGATGCGAGAAAAGATCCGGAGGAATAGACCTTCGAAGTTCGTCGAAGGACAAGTGAAGAAGTTGTGCCTCTAAGGTTGCAAGGAACGTCATAGGTTTGCGCACAAGGTGGCGAGTTCCGTGGAAGAGTGTCGCGTCATTTCAGGGATTTCATTAGGAAGAACGAACAGTCGGAATTCTCTGAGGAGAAGTCACGAGAATCCGAGGGCCGTTGGATCTTGCAGGAGTGCAAGGAAGTTACTGTTCAGGTGTGGAAAAAGGTTCGAAGCTCAGGAGGGTAGGAGCTGTCAATCGAGATCACGAGGAGTGTTGATTCTACTTGTGGATCGGTATATCGGGAGTTCGTGAGGTAAGACTCCAACTCTTTGAAGCGGAAGTCGCGATATAGCGAGACGCGAAGTCCCGACGATTGTGTGGATTGTGTGGGCCACAGGAGATAGTGGAAGATAGGTGGCAGAACCCATCGGAGGTTCAGCGTCTTGGGCCTCGGGAGTCGAGGAAGGAGTTGTTTGGTCACGCGAGTGGCAAAGTCGCGAAGGAGCGAGATCCCGAAGTTTGGCATTTCAACTTATCACGTATCGGGGGTTGGAAACTCAAGTGCTTGGAGTCACAAGTAGCGAGTAGCGATAGAGCGAAGTCCCGATAGCAGAGGACGAAAGTCAGCGAGGCTGATACATCGGGTCTCGGGGACTCGAGAGTATAGAAATCGATAGTGAACTCGCGAAGTCGCGAAGTTCCGATCCTCCGAGTGCAGAATAGGAGGATTGCGTGGAGTGAACTGTGGGGGCATATTTTCCGAAAGGGAAATAGAAGAGTGATCTAACTCTTCGGGTCGAGGGAAGAGAAGGTCCTGGCAAGAATGATCGTACTCCGAGGAGTGGGGTCGGTTCTCTATCAGACTACCTTGGGTAGTGTCTATAATTATTTTGTTGTGTAGCTAGTTTAAAATCAATTGAGGTATACCATCATTTCTTTACCAATGTCGATTTCTACTTTTAATTAGGAAAATATATATCAAGAGCATGAATGAGAATCTCATAAGTGGCTTGGGTCGATCCTCTTATTATGATTGTGATTTTAAAATTAAACTTTAAAAACATATCGACGATATTTCTATCGTTTCTTCTCCATTTACCATGATTTATCATCACAGTAAGGAATTTAATGTTATTGAGATAGACATCCATGGGATGTCCTATGATGAATCTTAAGAAAACCCACACATGATAGAAAGGAAAATCCTTGTCATGCTCCTTAGCCTAAGTACCAAATGAACTACAATGCAACCACACAAACATATGCACACACAACCAATTAATCATTAGCATTACGCTCATATAAAATATGTTGGGATTTCTTTCCTTCTGTTGAAAAAATAGATTCTATGCTATTACATTATGACAAGACAATTTAGGAAAAATTAACAAATCTTGACCAATAGGGAAATAAAGTCTTTAATATTTAAAAATGGAAATTACAATTTCTACATTCAAAATTTTACGTTTAACTAGAAAAACAACCCGACATTGTACGTTTAACTAAAAAAAAACCTGACATTGCAAAATATAGAGATATTTTTTATGTCAGGGGATTTGTACAAGTAGGGTTAATCATGAAAGCGATTACAAAGTCTCTACCACACAAGGACATATAGTCAAATATCCCTTCACCTATAATTTTCACAAGATTAGGAGTTATACTGTTATACAAAGTAATACTTACATTATGGGTATCCTTTTAAAGTGGCAAATTTATTGTTGAATAGATTGACCACCAATTTTGTGAAGTTATGTCCACTTCTTTGTGAATTTTTTGCGACATGTTTATTGTGATTACAAGGCTTCATAGAAGCTCCACAAATTCCACTTGATCAATCTATTTTGAAGCTTGGTTCTCTTTCATTTTGGTGAGTTTGAATTGTTTATGTATTGTGTTGTCCACTCTAAGTTTTGGCCATGAAATTACCATTTTTTAAGTGGGGAAAATGTCATTGGTTTATTTCTTTGTATTCATTTTCATGTGCATGGGTGTTTTGTTTTTCCTTTGATTTTTGGTCTAATATGGTATATGAATGGGTTTTCAAAAGGACACTTTTTTCACTATATGTCGTGCAACTTAGCTACACAAATTCCATTAGAGTGATGGAAGGGTTTAAACACATTTGAAAAAAATCTTAATAAAGACAATGATTTTCCTTGCCATCATTTGTGGATGACACCAAATAAATTTCCTTTAATGTGCACTTAAATAACATTGAATTCCTTGTTATAATTGTAAATCATGGTTAACATATAAGAAATGATAACATAATCGTTGATATTTTAACCCAATGATAATTAATGTTGGACAATTTCTTTGATAGTTGGTTGTCATTGATGACAACCCTTGAAGAGTGATATTGGAGATTGATGTCAACCCTTAGAGATTGATGTCAACTCTTGGAGAGGTCCAGTGATGTGGACAAGATCATTGGATATTTTATTATCACCTGTATGATCGAGATTTGTGGTGAGTTAGTTAATGAAGACTGATAAGACATTCCAGTAGCCTCAACAATGTGGTTTTGGTACCCCAAGTTGATTAAGAAATATGGACATGAATGACAGTGAAATTGTAGGTAATACTATCATATATGGATAGTACACATCGTTTCATTTCCGTTGATATGTGGAATGCCACGTGGTTCCTCACGGTTAGGGAGGTATGTAATTTTAAAGTTGGAAGCCCCAAAGAGTGGTCAAAAAGCCCCTAGTTTGTTACAAGTCTTGGTCAAAGGGTAAAGTGGTTGTAACATCTTTTCCATTATTTGAGACCTATTGCATTGGTTTCATCTCTTCTCCCTTATCACATTCATCCATATCATTTTTCGGCAAAAATTTTTACCCCGCCCGCCCCTTTTCAGTTCCCCCATCCTCATGGCCCATACCCGTAGTCAAGACTTGGAAGCTTGCTTCAACACCTTGCAATCTTGTCTCATTGAGACCCAACAAGAAGTGAAACAACTCAGTGCCAATTTTTTCGCCATCAATACAACCATGCAATCCTCAATGGAGGAAATGAAACAAGACCTCACCACCCAGCTTGAATCTATCTTTTCAACACTCTGCACCAAATTGCATATCCCTATAGATAACCCTTTCTCTTGCTCACCTCCACAAACTGAAGGTGACCATTCCTCTCATTCCCATAACTTTCAAAACCATCACTTTCAACGTGACCTACGCCTTCCGTGGGTGGATGTGACCAAATTTGATGGCTCGGACCCCACTGGTTGGGTAACCCAAATGGAACATTATTCTCTTTATACGGCATTACAGATGACTTGGAAAAACTCCGGTATGGTGTTCTCCATCTAGATCAACAACGTTGACAATGGTGGCAATGGAGAAAAACTTCTCGTCAAGGGTATATTTCTTGGACACACTTTGTGGAAGAGATTTATGAACGCTTTGACACGGACACCAACCATTTGGGTCATTTGACAAAGTTGAAACAATTAGGAACAATGGAAGACTTTATAGCTACCTTTGAGTGCCCGACTTTTAGAACAGAGGGCATGTTTGATGCCTTTTTCCGAGAGTGTTTTATCAACGGCCTCAAGGATGAGATTCGGGCCCATGTCCTCATGGCTCGGCCTCAAAGTTGGGTGGAGGCTACTAAAAGAGATAAAGAAGCACAACAGGTTGTATCTTTTCAAAACTAAAAACCCCCCTTTATCCCTCGCCCTAAACCAACAAATTCCACTACTCCCTCTGCTCCACTAAAGATCCAAAAATTGACTAAGGCTGAAATGGTTGAACGCCAACTCAAAGGTCTTTGTTATAATTGCGATGAAAAATATTTCTCGGGTCACAAGTGTAAAGAACAAAATCTTTTTATGTCCATCTCTAAGGATATTTCATAAGAGGATGTCGAAACTCCCCTTGTGTCTGGGTCACCTGAATCCACTGACATAACCCTTCCCTCAGACCCTCCCGAAGTAGAACGGGTCATTTCCCTCAATGCTCTCACTGACTTCTCTGCTCCCCAAACCCTCAAGCTACTCGGTTACATCAAGCATCGAAAGGTCATCATTCTGGTTGATAGTGGAATCACCCATAATTTTATTCATCACCGCATTTCCCAAGAAACTCATTGCTACATCCATGTCGTCAATAATTTCCAAATCATGATTTCCAATGGTGGTTCCATGAAATGTGGAGGGCGTTGTGAAAATGTGCATCTCCAAATTGGTGATTACCACCTAAAATCCCATATGTTTGCTATCGACATGGGAGGTTGTGACATTGTGTTGGGTGCAGATTGGCTAAGGACTTTGGGTCTCATTCTCATGGATTTTAAAGACTTAACCATGCAATTCGACCAGGAGGGCCACCACTATAAGTTCCAAGGCATCATCACCAGTTCACTTAAGATCATTAGTTCCCATCGCATCGAAAAGATGCTCAAAAAAGGTCATTCGGGTGTTATCGCCCAACTCCATGCCATACAAGCAACAGAGACACCATCAGTCCCGCAAGACCTCCAAGCCATCCTTTCTAAACATCAATTGGTATTTTCCACTCCCCAAGGACTCCCTCCTTCCCGTGGTGTTCATGATCATTCCATTCCCCTTGTACCCGGAAGCCTTCCTCCCAATATCCATCCGTATCGTCAACCCTTTTCCCAAAAAAATGAAATTGAGAAAATGGTCCAGGAACTCCTTACTGCAGGCGTTATTTGCCCTAGTATGAGCCCCTACTCTTCTCCTATGGTCATGGTCCTAAAGAAATAAGGTTCTTGGCGAATGTGTCCCGACTTTCGTGCCCTCAACAAACTTACCATCAAAGACAAATTCCCCATTCCTGTCATTGATGACCTCCTGGATTAATTGAGTGGTGCCCAATTCTTCACTAAACTTGATCTTCGTTCAGGCTACCACCAGATACGTATGAAAGAGGCAAACATTCCCAAGACTGCCTTTAGAACTCATGAGGGCCACTACGAGTTTTTGGTCATGCCCTTTGGCTTGTGTAATGTCCCCTCCACCTTCCAAAGCCTCATGAATCATGTCTTCCATCCTTTTCTTTGCCATTTTGTCTTAGTTTTCTTTGATGATATCCTCATCTATAGAAAAACATGGACAAACCATCTTTCTCATGTGGATCGAGTTCTCCATCTACTCTCTCAGCACCAACTTTTCTCGAAACAGTCTAAATGTGCTTTTGGCACCTCAGAAGTAGAATACTTGGGTCATTTGGTTGGAAAGGATGGCGTTAGGGTGGATCCTCAAAAGATTGAATCTATGCAATACTGGCCTCACCCAAAGACTCTTAAGATCTTGCGTGGATTTCTGGGCTTAACAGGGTATTATCGCAAGTTTGTTAAGAATTATGGGAAGATTGCATCACCTCTCACTGCTCTCCTAAAAAAGAACTCTTTCACTTGGACTCCAACCACTGCTTAAGATTTTCAAACCTTGAAGATGGCCATGTGCACCACTCCAGTCCTCGCCCTTCCCGATTTCACAAAGACCTTTGTGTTGGAATGTGATGCGTCAGGGAAAGGAATTGGTGTTGTCCTTATGCAAGAGGGTGGACCTTTGGCCTTTACCAACAAGCAACTATCTGAAAGAAATCTGGGAAAATCCATCTATGAAAAGGAAATGTTGGCTATTCTGCATGTCGTTGATCTGTGGTGCCCTTATATACTGGGGAAATGTTTCCAAATTAAGATAGACCATCAAAGCCTCAAGTATTTTATGGAACAATGCATTTCCTCCCCAGAACAAAAAAAAATGGGTGACTAATCTCTTTGGATATAATTATGAGATAATTTACAAGAAAGACAAAGAAAATGTGGTGGCGGATGCACTTTCCCGAAAATATGAAGATGAAGGATCCCTTTTTTCTCTTTCATTCATTGTACCAGATTGGCTCCAAGTCGTTCACCAGGAATGGCTACAAGATCCCAAAAGTTTGCATCTGATCCAACAATTGCAGTCCAATGATCCATCTTCCCCAGGTTACTCTTCGATCCATGATGATCTTCGATACAAAGGTCGTTTGTATTTAAGTAAACAATCAAAGATTAAATCCACGGTACTTTCGGAGCTTCATGCTACACCCACAGCAGGGCACTTTGGGTTCACCAAAACCTATGACAAGGTCAAACGTTCATTTTTCTGGGATGGTATGAAACAGGACATTCGTAATTTTTTCGCTGAATGTGATGTGTGTCAACGCAACAAGGGAGAAACAGTCAAATCTCTAGGCACACTGCAACCGCTCCCGATTCCACCTGCTATTTGGAAGGATATATCTATGGATTTTATTACCGACTTACTCAAATCGGGAAATAAATCTGTCATCATGGTGGTTGTTGATCACCTTTCCAAGTATGCTCATTTATGCGCCCTTCAACACCCATTTACAACATCCACGGTCGCTCAAATTTTCATGGATCAGGTCTTCAAGCTTCATGGCATGCCACACTCTATTGTTTATGATCACGACCCAACTTTCACAAGAAATTTTTGGCAAGAACTGTTCAGGATACAAGGCACCAAATTGCATCTCATCAAAACTTATCATCCCTAGACTGATGGCCAAATAAAAGTTGTCAACAAGTGTTTGGAAACATATTTGAGGTGTTTTTCCTCAGAAAAGAAAAATCAGTGGGCTCAATGGTTACCCCTAGCTGAATGGTGGTACAACACTTCATACCATACAACTACACGCATGACTCCTTTTGAAGCAGTATATGGACAAAAGCCACCTTCAGTTCTCTTATACTTACCAGGTGCCTCGAAGGTCCAGGTGGTTGACCAAACACTTACAGCTCGAGAGGCTATTCTACGTACCCTCAAAGAGAATTTGGTCATGGCATAGAATTGCATGAAGCAACAAGCAGATCAAGGTCCCTTTGAATGTCAATTTGCATAAGGGGATCAGGTGTTTCTTCGACTGCAACCTTACAAGCAAAATTCCCTCAAGGTCGAGCATTGTCAGAAGCTAGCAACCAAATTTTATTGTCCTTATACCATTCTCAAGCGTGTGGGACAAGTAGCCTATCAGTTAGCTTTGCCCAGCCATTCGAAGCTACATCTTGTTTTTCATGTTTCATGCTTAAAGAAGGTGATTGGAGCTACATGCCAAATTCAAACCAACCTTCTCGAGTTAGCTGAAGAAGGATCCATTTGGCTACAACCACAAGTAGTTTTGGACCAACGTGAGCGTCACCTACGTCAGAGAACCATCAAGGAAGTGCTAGTCCAGTGGAAAGATACAACTCCAACAAATGCCACTTGGGAACCAACTACCATTCTGCAACATTTTCCTCATCTCAAGCCTTGAGGACAAGGCTGTTTTTAAGGGGGCGTACATGTTAGGGTCCTAACCCGCACATAGGTAGAACAATATATTCATATGTAATAAAGGTCAATATTAATAAGGCCTTTCAATAAAATAGAATAAGGTGGATGTAAGAAGACCTAATAGAAGCTTCCGCTTCCAGAAGGATCTTCCTCTAGATGCTTATTTTAATAGACATATTTAGTATAAATAGGAGTCGAGGGTATGAGAACCCTAGCTTGGATAATATTGTAATAGAGCACTGCTCAATTGGAGGTTTCCCCCTCGAAGAGGCCTGTGAACATTGCTTTCAGAATCAAAGTGTTATTTCTGTTGTTGTTTTTATATCATTTCAATGCTATTGTGGTGATTGTTCTGGCTTTATTGTTGTTATTATGCCATTTCTAGCATTTTATTTATGTTCTACATACTTTTTATATCTGGTATATTACAAACGTTGTGTAAATAACAATCATAGGTTAATATCAATAAGATATCTTTATGTACAGATATCGTTGTGTAATAACATTTTTTTAAAGGAATTTAAAACTCCCCAGAATTTAAATCGATACCAGCAATATCGCTATCCCAACGCAGAGTATAAATGCATTCCAAAAAAAAATGTTGAGTATAATATCACTATGGTAAATACATTTTAAAAAGGGGGAGATAAAACTTTATCAAATGAAATTCTGCCAGAAAAAATCACATACAATAAAAAGGAAACACATACATCCCTTTAAAATAACGCAGACATTTCACCAATCCCAACGTTGGAGTTATCAAAAACGCAGAGTGTAAAATGTCATCCAAAATGTACAACAATCACAAACTTATCAAACACAACCACATCAAACGTTGTCACACAGTCATAAAATGTAGTGAGGTTCTGCCAAAACGATTTGGTAAAAACTATTTCCTCAGAGATTAATCCTTCAATATTAATCATTCAAGGTTAACATTCAAACACAGAGTTTAACATTTCAAGGATGAGTAGAGGTAATCGTTCCAAAGAAATGCAGAGATGATCAATCAAAAAAACACAGAGATACTCATTCATAAGAAGGCGCAATGACTAATCATTCAGCAATGAATCAATCAGATGCAAAGATACTCATTCACAAGGAGGGTGCAAGGATTAGAGATCAATCAGAAAAGAAAAATGCAGAGATAAGTAAGGGATAGATGTCTAGAAGAAAAATTTATCCTTCACTTATTATCTGTGCACAAAAAATCAGGGCATTTGAATCTATAGGTCTTTAAACATAGGAGTGACGATCGTCGATTCGGCTCCTGGCCGATTGCTCGGGCATGGACTAATAACTAAAGGGATAAGGGACGAAAGATAATAACACAAATCATTCTTCATAATAATTAATAAAAACAACGCAGTGAAGTCATTGCAATGAGATTTTGGGTTCACCAAGGGAAATCAAATCAAAATACAACAAGCAAAGTTGTTACAAATACCGTAGGAAAGCAGGTGCAGGAAAGCTCATGGACATGAAATCTTCAACCTAGCACATAAAATAACATGTGTAAATTACATTCTATTACAATTAACAACTTTAACAAGCGCACCTTAGCCAAACACAAATGCTCTGAAGTTGTTGTCCCATGCACACTCTGTCCAGCTTTCGCTTGCCAACCGATGTGACCTCACCGGTACCTCCCATCCAACGCTAGAGGAAATCTTCTTCCCCCTTATCCCCCCAAGCCGCAAAAGGGCCACGCACACAATACTAGAGAACTGCTAGCACCCAGTTCGCCTCGCAAGTTCGAGCTACCACTTGTTACCAAAGCTAGGTATCCCAACTCCCACAAGAGAACTTCAGTCAAGACAACAATTCAACAATGTAACATTACACCAAAAATATGAGATCCATACTCCTCCTCCTCCATCCCTTTTATAGAGTTTTCAAGTAATCAGTTTCCCAAATTCTCATTAAATTCCTTTTTCATTTAATTAACTAGGAAAAACTTCCCCCGTACACTTGTCGCCCGATCCCCTAGTTGCACTAGAAAATTAATTTTATTAATTATTTAATTATTCCTATTTCCCTCACCCACCTAAAATCATTCCTAAAAATGCTCCTTGGTGTCCCAATATTCCCTTACAAATATTAAATGACTTACGCCTTACTTCATTCCTAGTTGAGTTCATAAATAGCAAGTTCCCAAGGAAAGATTCCTTACTAAGTTAAACATTCAACTTTTTCTTTAGCTTTCCCCTTTTCTTTAGGTTTCTCCTTTTTCTTTAAGTTTCCCCTTTTTTCCTTTTTAACTAAAGAATCAATTTAGCAAGTGTAGATAAAACAACCATTTACCCTCTTTTATTCTTAACTAAAATTACATTAGCAAAAATAGATAAAAACAACCATTTCCCTTTTTAAAATTTTAATCCTCCATTATAATTTTGACTTTAATAAATAAATTTGAATTTCTTACCCCCCCTTCTTGTTTTATGTTCATTTATTATTATTATTATTTGACCACATGTTCTAATTAGACCTAGGTTGTATTTTCACTAGTTTGGGCAACATTTTTATTAGGGAAAATTGTTTTTAAATCTTACTTGTCACATCATTTATTTTAAGTTCATCTAGGTTTATTCACTTACCAGTTAAAATTGTGACGTGCCCTTCGAGACAAACTAGGTGCCCCAAGGGTGCCACTCGCCTACTTTCATTTTCCTTGCGCGACGTGCCCTTCAAGATGCACTACGTGCTCCAAGGGTGCCACTCACCTCTTTCCGTTTTCCTTGCGCAACGTGCCCTTCAGGACACACTATGTGCTCCAAGAGTGCCACTCGCCTCTTTTTGTTTTCCTTGTGCGACTTTCCCTTCAAGACGCACTACGTGCTCCAAGGGTGCCACTAGCCTCTTTCTGTTTTCCTTTTGCGACATGCTCTTCAGGATGCACTACGTGCTCCAAGGGTGTCACTCACCTCTTGACTGACTTGGTAGACATCAAAACCCTAGAGTCAATACTCTGCCAGGTGATCTTGTGGGAGACTAAGGGATTCTAAGGAATAATTCCCCTGCCTTATTGTCCAACCATTAGAATAATCTTGAGTGACTGTCACAGTCTGCCCTCATGACATCATGGGTCTTCTCAAAGTAGGTAATCGTTAACCTATAGTTCGAGCCACAACGAGAGTGCTAGTAGGTTGTGGCAGGGTTGCTGCCACACCTCTCCCTCAAGTCTTTGGTTGTCTTGCATGACCCCTCTACTCCACATATGAGTCTGGTCAACAAGCTATCGTTAGCCTGCATCATCAACGAATCATGTCAACAATAATAATCAATCATCATAACATCTAATCATATGTACATATGTCATATCAACAACAATCAAACCCCAATATTCCACTCCCTAACTCAATCCGGAGTCCAGGGGGTATCATCGATGCCTCTACATTCTCAATGTCCAACGTCCTACACACTCGGGAGAACCCAGTCAATAGCACTTGTGTATGTAAATACAACAAAATAACATATCATCATATCCATAATGCCTCATAATCATAATCAAACGACCAATAGTATAATAATCTGGATCACTTTTAAGCAAACGTCCTCAAAGAATAAGTTTGTTTAGTGTGCGCAAGAGTGGGATGTTACATACAGCCCCTCTTGGTCTAAACATTGTCCCGAAGTTTCACAGTATATAAGTGCCGAAATAAAGTGTATCACAGTATCATAAGTCTATCAATCAAACAAAAATGGAAATTGTTGACGCATATCATATGCGTCCTCCAAGGTCGTCGAGTGCGGACTATAGTTGTCCCTTTGGACCTTGACCTAATCTATTGTTCGACGTCATAGTTGTCGAATGAGATGGTCCAGGATGCGGATTGGCTCCACCGTGAGCGCACCCTAGTCAGATAACTGCAAGGAACTCATGGCAATAACATGTCTAGGATCACTAATATAATGTCTCATAATAGATACATGAAAAACATAGTGCATACGCCTCAAATAGTCAGGAAAGGCTAGTCGATAGGCCATGGGCCCCTTCCTCTCCACAATCACGAAATGTCCCACCAACCTAGGAGTGAGTTTAGAGCCTTTTCCAAACTTGATTGAATTCTTATGCGGTTTCACCCGCAAGAAGACTCGATCACCAATGTCATAACTACGATTGACACGATGTGCATCGACATAACTCTTCTTCTGATCCTGCGCTTCCATGATCCTTTGTCTTATTGTTTTCATTTGATCTTCCATTTCTTGGATCACTTCTAGTCCCACCAGGACCCTATCCTCAAGTCGATCCCAACTCAAAGGAATCTGACACGGTCGCCCGTAAAGAAAATCGAAAGGCGCCATCTTAATGGTGCTTTGATAACTATTGTTATATGTGAATTATACCAGTGGAAAGAATACCTCCCAACTCTTTTGTTGGTCCATCACGTACATATGCAACATATCCTCCAATATTTGTTTCTTTTGTTTGGTATTCCTGTCTATTTCCAAGTGATATGCGGTACTAAAGTTAAGTTGGGTTCCCAAGGCCTCTTGGAAACTAGTCCAAAATCTTCCAGTAAACATCGATCCTCGATCGGATATAATCCTCTTAGGCACTCCATGTAGCCTCACAATATCACTAATGGAAACTCTAGCTATGTCAGGTGTCTGGTATGTCATACGCACAAGAATAAAACAAGCACTCTTTTTCAGAGTGTCGACTACCACAAAAATCGAGTCGTCTCTCCTTGCTGTTAGTGGCAATCCAACAATGAAATCCAGCGAAATGACCTCCCATTTCGATTCTGGAATAGCGTGTGGTTGTATTAATATTGTTGGATGTCTATATTCGGCATTTACCTGCTGACATTATAGATATCTTTCCACGTAGTTGACTATGTCTTCCTTCATTCCTTTCCAGAAGAGTAAGGGTTTACGGTCTGCCCTCATCTTCGTGACTCAAGGATGAGCCATGTACATTGCTCTGTGAGCCTCGTTTAGGATCAAATCCTCAACTCGTCGTTCGGTGGTATGTAAATTTGATTTTCAAATCTCAATAAGTCGTCGTCGTATAATGTAAATCATTCAAATCTTAGTACCATCATTGCATTTTGTCCGATAAAATCCTTGACCTCTTTGTACCAGTCATAGTCGTCCTGTAAAGTTAGAATATTTTCACGTATATTTGTCTGAAGAAGCATCACCAAAAATATGCACGATCTCTGACTCAACGCATCAGCCACCTTGTTCATTGTTCCCTTTATGTAAGTAATCTCAAAATTGTACTCACTAAGCAATTCCAATCAACGTTGTTGTCACGCATTCAAGTCGCTTTGCGTAAAGATGTGTTGTAGTCCAAAATGGTCTATTTTTAATTCGAATTTATGTCTAATAAGGTAGTTGATGTAGCCCCCTACTAATTTGCATGTTTCTGATTCAACTTTTCTTGCCTAATAATAAATTGCAAAGCTTCATTATCATTGTACAAGACAAATTCTTTAGAAATTAGATAGTGTCTCCACTTTCTCAGAGCTTGAATCAATGCATAAAATTATTTGTCATACATGGAATACTTCTGCTTGGCGTCATTCATCTTCTCACTAAAATAAGCAACTGGCCTATTATCCCGACTCAAGACTGCTCCAATAGCTAATCCACTTGCATCACATCTCATTTGAAATGTTTTTTCCAAAATATGGTAAGACCAGAATTGGTTGTTCTATGATTTTCTCTTTATACACCTTGAAACTCTTTTCATCTTCCTCTTTCCATTTAAAAGACTTGTGTTTCTTCTTCACAGTGTCCAGCATGGGTGCACATATACCACTAAAATTTCTGATAAACTTTCTATAATAACTTGCTAACCCATGAAAGCTTCTTACCTCGAATATGCTTCTTGGCGATGGGCATTCTCTGATTGCTCTCACCTTTTCTAGATCCATATTCAATTCATTTTAAGAGATTAAGAAACCCAATTATATGAGTTCCTTCTTCATAAAAGAGCTTTTCTTCAGATTCATCAACAATTTCTCTTGCTGCAACTTTTCCATCACTGATGTCAAATGCCTTAAGTGTTCTCTCCTTGTCTTACTAAAGATTAATATGTCATCCAGATATACTATGACAAATTTTCCTATGAAGTCTTTTAATACTTCATTCATCAATCTCATAAATGTGCTTGGTGCATTTGTCAACCCAAATGGCATGACCACTCATTCAAACAATCCTTCATTTTCAAAGTTGTTTGCCGGATAATCCACAGTTAGTGTCATTTTTTTCGACGTTTCGAATCCGAATCGGGATTCGTCATCAGGACTAATCGTCAATTGATAGCATGCTGATCTCAATTAACTATTAATTGACCGAGATCAGCATGCTATCAATTGATGATTAGTCCTGATGATGAATCCTGATTCGGATTCGAAACGTCGACAAAAATGACACCAACTGTGGATTATCCGGCAAACAACTTTGAAAATACTCACCATAGAAATCTAAAAACAATCCTTCATTTGTCTTGAATTTTTTTTTTCATTCATCTCCCTCTCTCATTCTTATTTGATGATATCCACTCTTCAATTCTATCTTGGAAAAATAGCTTTCTCCACTCAAACAGTCCATCAAGTCATCCATCCTCGGTAAAGGAAATCTGTACCTAATGGTTATCTTATTGATGGCTCTGGAATCTCTACACATTCTCCATCCTCCATATTTCTTTGGACTTAACACAGTTGGTACTGCGCATGGTATTAGTATTTCCCTGACTAAACCTTTATCCAACAACTCTTGGACTTGATTTTTGACTTCCTCATTCTCCCTAGGTGTCAACCTATAAGATGATTTGTTTGGTAAACTAGCTCCTGGAATAAGTTCAATGTGATGGATTATACTCCTAATGGGTGGAAATGAGTGAGGTAACTCATCCACTACTATGTCAACAAAGTTTTCTAACAATTCCTGGATTTCTTCAGGCAAATCTTCCACAAAATTATTTGTAAGGATAAATATAGGCTTCCTCACTACAACAAATTGCATTTCTTTCTCCTTCTCGGATTTAGTCAAGAGTTCCTTCCCACTCATGAGAAGTATGCTTGAACTAGCTTCCCTCTTTTTTTCTTTGTCTTCTATTGGTAACAACATATGTGTCCTACCATTCTTTTCTAGGGTATAATTATTCTTTCTCCCATCGTGAATAAATTTTCGGTCAAACTACCATGGTCTCCCCAATAAAATATGATAGAAATCCATAGGAATTACATCACTTAATATTTCATCCCTGTAACCTCCTATTTTAAATTCAACTTGGCATTGTTGATTTACCATTACTTGATTCCCTTTATGCAACCATGATACCTTGTATGGGTTTGGATGTGCAATTGTCTTCAACTCCATCTTCTCCACCATCTCTATGGATACTAGATTGTCAGTTCTCCCATTGTCTATGATCACCTTGCAAACTCTATCTTTCGTCTTGCAAGAACTTCTGAATAGTCTTGTTTGCTTAATTGGTTCCTCTAGTTTGTTATCTAGTTTAAGAAGAATAGTCCTCATCATGAGATTCTTTCCTCCTTCTACTGCTTCTGCTTCCACATGATTATGTGCTTCACCTCCTCCTTCTTTCTTTCTCTCGGGACATTCCCAATATTTGTGTCCTTGTTTTCCATAGCTATAAAATTTAACTACGTTTCCTCTGGCTCTTCCTCGTCCTATGGAAAATGAACTTCTTCCTCCATGTTGTACTTCTTTAGAACTTCCACCTTTCTCATGGTGACTATGTTGTTTCTCAGCTTCATGCTTCAGTTTCTGGAACTTCTTTCTGTTTGTTCCCTTACCTCTACTTGAATTTCCTCCTCTATTTCATTGTCTTTGCTTCCTGGCCAATTTCTCTTTAGCTTTCAAGGCTGCTTGATAATCATCCTCGAATGTACTAACCGACATCATGTTGATCTCCTCTTGGATTTCATATCTCAGCCCATTTATATATATGGTTGTTTTTTCATCTTCATTCTCTTTCTGTCCAACCCTGATGTTCAATCTATAAAATTCCTCAGTGTAATCCTTCACTTATAAGCTCTTATGTCTTAGGTTTTTCAATCTCCTAAACAGATTGATTTGAGAGTCCTTCAGGATAAATTTGGCCTTCAGCTTGGCTACGATCCTATCCCAGCTTTTAATTTTATACTTACCATTGCTCCTGCGTTCGGCTTGCAGTTCATCCCACCATAGCGTTGCATGACCCTTCAATCTTGTCATTTCATGCTTCACCATCTTGTCTTCTTCGACATCTTCATAATCGAAGTATTTTTCCATAGCACGTACCTAATCTAACAATTCTTCAACTTCTAAATTGTTGTCATACATTGGTACCTCTATTCTTGCTCTATCTCCTATCTTTGAAATGACTTTTATTAAGGAATCTTGTGCAACATCCTCTGCTACAGTTTCTTCAACCTCTTCTTCTTCTCTCTCAGCTTCACTGATATCTCCAGTGTCGGGTTCTATTCTCTACGATGTTTCCATGGTGTCCAATCTCATTTAGAGTTGCCTAATTTATTCTTCCATTTCTGCATTCGCTCTATGCCATATGGGTTTCATTATTCTGTGCGTCACCTACAAACATAAATCAAATTTTCTTGATACCACAAATAATATCAATTTGTCTCCTTTCTCCTTTGTCCATTGTCTGCAAACAAACTCAATATCAGCTCTGATACCACCTGATGCATCCCCTTACTCCCCCGTAGGGCTGTGTGACCTCCCAGTCAAAGGATCTCTGATTCTCGAGTCGAATGAATCTTTGAAACCTCAATGGTATTATTCTGTGACTACACATAGGCCCTTTCAACTTTCTAGTGCAAGTTTAAATGGCACCCGCGACCTTCCCTTTTGCTTTCCTGCGAAATCTCAGAGTGTTGGGCATTAGCTGCTTTTCGAATAATCCCTCTCATGATATGACCTTGGGCAATGACCATGCGATTGCGGGCGTGAACACAAGTGGTTTGTATTCAAACTAATTTTGGGCCAATAATGCTCCTCTAGCCTCCTCGTGTCCTCTTGATGAAACCATGGTTTAGATTGCAACCCGCACTCAATATTTTAAACTCTGTGCAACTCTTGTCTCCACAATGCTATGGGATCGTCAATCTCACGATATGGACGATACTTCATGAACTGATGGTTTAGACCTACGTCTTCCAAATCCACAGGTCAGATCTATCCCTTCGAGATCAACGGATATGATCTCTTTGCAATTCCAGACTTCGGGGTTTTGAAATCTCAAACCCATCTCTCTTACGTACTCCAATCCCCCATAGCTTACGATCTATGGACACCTGTCCCATGAAATCAATGGTGGTGATCACTTGGAACTCCAGACTCTAGAGTTCTCAAACTTCAACTCTTTCCTTATTTGGATTTTATTCGAATACTCTAATCCACTGACACGTGTCCTCCTTGGATCAACGGTTGCGATCCCTTCGCGTACCCAAACTTCAGACTTTTCAATTCTCAAATTTTCTCTCCCCATGAAATATGAGGACTTCTGCCACGTGTCCTCTTGATCTAACGATCGAGGATTACTTTGGGACTTTTCCCGCAGTGCATGGATCTATGCCACGTCTCCCCTAGATCCGACGACTCTGAATCACTTTGGGTCTTCGGGATTCATAAGTCTCGGTTCTCAATTGAAAATCCACAACAACTTTACTCGAAGCTCGCGATATATTGACAAGTATAAACCTATAGATTGACGAATCTCGACTCTTCAAGCTTCGGGTGTTTCAACACTTCAAATGTTTCCTTCCTCTAGATATTCCTACCTATCGACACGTGTCCTCCTAGATCCAACGGTCCAAATTCGCTCCGTCCCTTCGACTCTCCACACTTCGGAAATATCAAGTTTCAAACTTGCCTCCTCCCGGACTCACGATATCAGATGGCTCAGATCCACCCTAGCGATTTGACGCTTGACGTTTACTCTGAACAATCTAACGACTTAGATCTATTCCTACGATCAGACGACTTAGATTCTACTTCGGGTTTCCAACTCTTCAGACTTCGAAAATATTAGTTCTCAACCCTTGGTGAATTCTCTCTTCTAAGTGTGTGAAGCACTAAGTCTTGTGCCCCTTACTCTAATCAGAAGGTTGTTGATCCATTGCACTGTGATCCAACAACCACTGTCGCTCTTCCTCCTGAGCTTTTGATCTCTCTGTGACTTAGAAGATTTTCTAAGTGTTCAAAGGTCTCGAACCTTTTCCCCTCCTGCGAGTCCTACTCTTGGATCTCATCAACACTTGTGAAAGTGCTATCCCTTCTGAGATTTGTCCTTAAAAGGAATTCGATTCCCCAGACACACCTTGCCTTCTCAGGATTTTGATAACTCAGATCGAAGGATTTATTGAAAATAAATTCTTCTCTCCCACCTGAAATTTCTTTGTTTTGGGTTCTTCAACGCTTGTTTGTTCTTTGACGTTGTGCACACCTTGCACCTGGTCTAAGTTCCCTTTGTTCTCTCTAAACTTCTCTTAGTCAATTCGAGACTCAATCGATGCACTCCTTGCGTTTGAGATGCATACCTTGCATACAACTGTGAGAAGAGAAACAATTGGAACTCATCCAGTTTCGTCACGAACTCACATAGTCAACCTCTCAAACAATCATACATGAACGAAAATGAAAATAACCATACACACAGAATATCACATTCATTTAATCACACGTTAAATGAACATAGTCCAAGGATTTTGGGACAATTATGTCTGTTCTATTCCTTCATAAAAACAAATTACATAGTATTTCTTCTACTCTACTCTGTTCTACTGATCTCTCTGATCTCTATCTCATTCTTTCTACTTTTTCTCTCTCATTACAATGAAACAATCAAAACTATCAAAGGACTGGCTCCACGAGCTCCCTCGTCATGTCTACAACCTATCCTATCAAACTCTTAGTAGTTACCTACTCTGTCCTATTACAATAACTAACAATTATTGCTAGATAAGATTCAAAACTCCATATCTGAAATCCCTTACAGTCCTACACGACTTTACAAACAAGTTACATTTTAAAAATGTTGTTTACAAAATATTTCAACAAATCAATTTAATTCTGAGTTAGTTTCTGATTTGAAACTTTGTCATGTTGAGATGTCATTCCTTTGCCTCCACACTTGTGTTTTGACTTTGAAGACGATGCTCCTGCATCATACTCCTATGGTTAAAATTTTCATGGACTCCTGTCCATGATCTCCTACACTGTCTTTCCATGCTTTAAAATATCAGGTTCTATGACACAACTTGCATCTTCCATTGGATGATCTTTCCACTTCTCTAAGTATTCAAGATATGTCTTCCTCTTGGTCTTCTTTCCATCTCTTTGTTCAATGATTTTCTCCATCTAAGGTTTTTCTGTTGTGGGTAATTGTTCTTCCCACTGAAATTCTTTTTGATCATCTGATTCTCCTACCTCATCTCTCATGTAAGGATATAGGTCTGCAACATTGAATATCGGTGATATCCCAACATTGCCTGGCAACTCAATTTCATAAGCATTGGCTGGGAATTTTTTGAGAATCCTGCGTGGTCCTATATTCTTCATCTTCAATTTGTTATACCTTCCCCTTGGAAACCTATCTTTTCTCAAATGAGCTAAAACTTCATCTCCAACATCAAATTGAACTTCTCTCCTCTTTTTATCAACTCTTCTCTTATATTTATGGATGTTGTTTTGTAGTTGTTCTCTGACTCTGTCATGGAGTTTATGCGTTTCTGTTGAAAAATCCTTTGCTCCAACGCTTCTGAACTCATCTTGATTCATATCTCCAATTCTGTAATCCATCTTGGTTGTATACCATACACAATTTCAAATGGACTTTTTCCTGTGCTCCTTATCACTGAATTTTTGAATGAAAATTCTTCTTGTGCTAGAATCTGATCCCATTGATGACCTTGCTCAATGACTAAACTTCTAAACAAGTTTCCCAGACTCTTGTTTACTACTTCAGTCTGTCCATCTATCTGAGGGTGATATGTTCAACTAAAGGAAAAGTTCATCCCTAGCCTTTTCCATAGAGTCCTCCAAAAGTGTCCTACAAATTTGGTGTCCCTGTCTAAGACTATGCCCCTCAGAAATCCATGTAGTCTCACTACTTCTCTGAAAAAAAATTGGCTATGTGTGTAGCATCGTTTGTCTTCTGGAATGGTATTAAATGTGCCATTTTTGAAAATCTTTCCACTACAATAAATATAGAATCGCTCCCTTTTTGAGTTATGGGCAATCCCAGAACAAAATCCATATTGATTGCATCCCATAGCCTTTCTGGAATCGGTGATGGTTGATACAAACCAGTGTCCTGCTGTCTTCCTTTTTCATACTAACAAATTCTGCATTTGTTTACAAACCTTTTCACTTCTGCTCTCATGGTCGACCAATAATACAAATTGCTCAGTTGTGCAAATGTCTTATCGTGACCAAAATGTCCAGCTAAACCTCCACTATGTTTCTCCTTCAGTAGGTTATCTCTCATTGAGCATTTTGGTATGCACAATTGGATTCCTTTGAATAATAATCCATCCTGGATAAAATATTATGTCCATGGGATTCTATCTCCTAACAACAGATTCTTGCATGCCTCATAAGCTTCCTTAAAACCTGCATCTTCTCAATACATATCCTTGAGGTGTTCAAACCCTAAGGTCTCCACTTGGAATTCCTGTACAATCAAACTCCTTCTTCTCAAAGCATCTACAACTTTGTTAGCAGTTCCAACAATATGCTTACTAACAAAAGTAAAATTTTGCATAAATTCTACCCATTTTGCATGTTTCTAATTCAACTTTTCTTTCCTAGTAATAAATTGCAAAGCTTGATTATCACTGTACAAGACAAATTCTTTAGGAATTAGATAGTGTCTCCAATTCTTCAAAGCTTGAATCACTGCATAAAATTATTTGTCATATGTGGAATACTTCTGCTTGGCGTCATTCATCTTCTCAATGAAATAAGAAACTAGCCTATTAGCCTGACTCAAGACTACTCCAATAGCTAATCCACTTGCATCACATCTCACTTGAAATGTTTTTCCAAAATCTGGTAAGACCAGAATTGGTTGTTCGGTGATTTTCTCTTTCAACACCTTGAAACTCTTTTCAGCCTCCTCTATCCATTTAAAAGACTTTTGTTTCTTCTTCACAGTGTCCAGCATGTGTGCACATATAGCACTAAAATTTCTGATAAACTTTCTATTAAAACTTGCTAACCCATGAAAGCTTCTTACCTCGAATATGCTACTTGGTGATGGCCATTCTCTCATTGCTCTCAAATTTTCTAGATCCATCTTCAATTCATTTGAAGAGATTACGAAACCCAAGTATATGAGTTCCTTCTTCATAAAAGAGCTTTTCTTCATATTTAGCAACAATTTCTCTTACTGCAACTTTTCCATCACTGATGTCAAATGCCTTAAGTGTTCTCTCCTTGTCTTACTGAAGATTAATATGTCATCCATATATACTATGAAAAATTTGCATATGAAGTCTTTTAATACTTCATTCATCAATCTCATAAATGTGGTTGGTGCATTTGTCAACCCAAATGGCATGACCAACCATTCAAACAATCCTTCATTTGTCTTGAATGTTGTTTTCCATTCATCTCCCTCTCTCATTCGTATTTGATGATATCCACTCTTCAAGTCTATCTTGGAAAAATAACTTGCTCCACTCAAACAGTCCATCAAATCATCCATCCTCGGTAAAGGAAATATGTACCTAATGGTTATCTTATTGATGACTCTGGAATCTATACACATTCTCCATCCTCCATATTTCTTTGGACTTAACACAGTTGGTACTACACATGGGCTTAGGATTTCCCTAACTAAACCTTTATCCAACAAATCTTGGACTTGATTTTTTAATTCCTCATTCTCCCTAGGTGTCAACCTGTAAGATGCTTTGTTTGGTAAACTAGCTCCTAGAACAAGGTCAATGTGATGGCTTATACTCCTAATGGGTGGAAATGAGTGAGGTAACTCATCCACTACTATGTCAGCAAAGTTTCTAACAGTTCCTGGATTTCTTCAAGAAAATCTTCCATAGAAGTATTTGTAAGGATAAATCTAGGCTTCCTCATTACAACAAATTGCATTTATTTCTCCTTCTCGACTTCATTCAAGAGTTCCTTCCCACTCATGAGAAGTATGCTTGAACTAGCTTCCCTCTTTTGCTATTTGTCTTCTATTGGTAACAACATATGTGTCCTACCATTATTTTCTATGGTATAAGTATTCTTTCTCCCATCATGAATAAATTTTCGGTCAAAATGCAATGGTCTCCCCAATAAAATATGATAGACATCCATAGGAATTACATCACATAATATTTCATCCCTGTAACCTCCTATTTTAAATTCAACTTGGCATTGTTGACTTACCATTACTTGATGTCCTTTCTGCAACCATGATACCTTGTATGGGTTTGGATGTGCATTTGTCTTCAACTCCAGCTTCTCCACCATCTCTGTGGATACTAGATTGTTAGTGCTCCCACTGTCTATGATCACCTTGCAAACTTTGTCTTTCTTCTTGCAAGCATTTCTGAACAGGATTGTTCGTTGAACTGGTTCCTCAAGTTCCTTCTCTGTTTTAAGAAGAATATTCCTCATCATGAGGTTCTTTCCTCCTTATGTTGCTTCTGCTTCCACATGATTTTGTGCTTCACCTCCTCCTTCTTTCTTTCTCTCGGGACATTACCAAGATTTATGTCCTTGTTTTCCACAGGTATAACATTTAACTACGCCTCCTTTGGCTCTTCCTCGTCCTCTGGAAAATGAAATTCTTCCTTCATGTTGTCCTTCTTTATAATTTCCTCCTTTCTCATGGTGACTTCTCTCTATTGGTTCCCTTACCTCTGCTTGAATTTCCTCCTATGTTTTGTTGGCTTTGCTTCTTGGCCAATTTCTCTTCAACTTTCAAGGTTGCTTGATAAGCATCCTCGACTATACTAACCAAAATCATGTTGATCTCCTCTTGGATTTCATATCTCATCCCATTTATATATCTGGCTATTTTTTCATCTTCATTCTCTTTCTATCTTTCCCTGATGCTCAGTATGTAAAATTCCTTAGTGTACTCCTTCACTTATAAGCTCTTATGTCTCAGGTTTTTCAATCTTCTGAACAGATTGATTTGATAGTCCTTAGGGATAAATTTGGCCTTCAACTTGGCTACCATCCTATCCCTGCTTTTAATTTTCTTCTTACCATTGCTCCTGCGTTTGGCTTGAAGTTCATCCCACCATAGCGCTACATGAACCTTCATTCTTGTCACTACTTTCTTCACCATCTTGTCTTCTTCAACAACTTCATAATCGAAGTATTTTTCCATGGCACATACCCAATCTAACAATTCTTCAACTTCCAAATTGCCTTCATACATTGGTACCTCTATTCTTGCTCTGGATCCTATCTTTGAAATGGATTTTATTAAGCGATCTTGTGAAGCATCCTTTGCTACATTTTATTTGACCTCTTCTTCTTCACTCTCAGCTTCACTGATATATCCAGCGTCTAGTGCTCTTCTCTATTCTGTTTCCATGGCGTCCAGTCTCATTCAAAGTCACCTCATTTCTTCTTCCATTTCTTCATTCACTCTACGCCTTTTGGGTGGAATGATTCCACTGTGTCACCTACAAACATAAATCAAATTTTATTGATACCACAAATGATATAAATTTGTCTCCTTTCTCATTTTCTACTATCTACAAACAAACTCAATATCAGCTCTGATACCACCTGATGCAACCCCCTACTCCCCCATAGGGATGCAACGAGTCGAATGACTCTCTGAAATCTCAATGGTCTCATTTTGTGACTACACACAGGCCGTTTCAGCTTGTTGGTGCAGGTTTAAATGGCACTTGCAACCTTCCCTTTGTCTTTCCTGTGAAATCTTAGAGTGTTGGGTGCTAGCTCCTTTTAGAATAATCCCTCTTGTGATATGACCTTGGGTGATGACCACGTGATTGCGGGCGCGAACACAAGTGGTTTGAAGTCAAAGTTCTTTTGGGCCCGCAATGCTCCTCCACCCTCCACGTGTCCTTTTGACGAAACCACGGTTTGGATTGTGGCATGCCCTCAATATTTTAAACTCTATGCAACTCCTGTCTCCGCAATGCTATAGGATTGTCGATCTCGCGATCTTGACGATACTGCCTAAATTGACGGTTTAGACCCACGTCTTCCAAATCCATGGGTCAGATATGTCCCTTCGATATCAATGGATATGATCTCTTCATAATTCAGGACTTCGGGGTTTTGAAATCTCAAACCCAGCTCTCTTATGTACTCCAATCCCCTAGAGATGACGATCTGCAGACACCTGTCCCGTGAAATCAATGGTGGTGGTCACTTTGAATCTTTGGACTCCGGAGTTCTCAAACTTCAACTCTTTCCTTCTTTGGCTTTTATCCAAAGACTCTAATCCACTGACATGTGTCCTCCTCAGATCAATGGTTGTGATCCTTTCACATACCCAAACTTTGGACTTTTCAATTATCAACTTTTCTCTCCCCGTGAAATATGCGGACTTCTGCCATGTGTCCTCTTGATATAACGATCGAGGATTACTTCGGGAATTTTTCTGGAGTGCATGGATCTATGCCACGTCTCTCCTAGATTTGATGGTTTTGAATCACTTCGGGTCTTTGGGGTTCGGCAGTCTCGGTTCTCAACTGAAACTCCACAACAACTTTACCCAGAGCTCACGATCTGTTGACAAGTATCCACCTATAGATTGACGACTCTTGACTCTTTGGGGTTCGGGTGTTTCAACACTTCAACTTTCGCCTTGGTCTGGATATTCCGACCTGTCGGCACATGTCCTCCTGGATCCAACGGTCCATATTCGCTCCTTCCCTTTGGCTCTCCGCACTTCAAAAATATCAAGTTTTAAACTTGCCTCCTCCCAGATTAATGGTATTTGACATCTCATATCCACCCTGGTGATCCGACACTTGAAGTTTACCCTGAACAATCAGACGGCTTAGATCTGTTCCTACGATTGGACGAGTGAAATTCTACTTTGGGTTTCTAGCTCTTCGGACATCGGAAATATCAGTTCTCAAACCTTGGTGAATTCTCTCTTCTAAGTGTACGAAGCACTAAGGCTCATGCCCCTTACTCTGACCAGATGAATTTTGATCCATTGCACTATGATCCAACAACCACTGTCACTTATCCTCCTGAGCTTTTGATCTCTCTGTGACTTAGAAGATTTTCTAAGTGTTGAAAGGTCTTGAACCTTTGCCCCTCCTGTGAGTCCTACTCTTGGATCTCGTCAACAATTTTGAAAGTGCCATCCCTTATGATATTTGTCCTTAAAAGGATTTTGATTCCCCACACACTTGCATTCTCAAGATTTTGATAACTCAGATCAAAGGATTTCTTGAAAATAAATTCTCCTCGCCCACCTGGCGTTTCTCTATTTCGGTTTATTCGACGCTTGACCATTCTTTGACACTGTGCACACCTTTCACCTATTCTGAGTTCCCTTTGTTCTCTCCGAACTTCTCTGAGTCAATTTGCACTCCTTGCATTTGAGATGCACACCTTGAATACAAGTGTTAGAAGAGAAACAATTGGAACTCATCCAGTTTTGTCATGAACTCACACAGTCAACCTCTCGAACAATCATACATGAACGAAAATGAAAATAACCATATACACAGAATATCACATTCATTCAATCACATGTTAAATGAACATAGTCCAAGGATTTTGGGACAATTATGTCTGTTCTATTCCTTCATGAAAACAAATTACATAGTTTTTCTTCTACTCTACTATGTTCTACTGATCTCTCTTATCTCTATATCATTCTTTCTACTCGTATCTCTCATTACAATGCAACAATGAAAACTATCTAAGGACTGACTCCATGATCTCTCTTGTCCTGTATGAAACCTATCCTATCAAACTCTTAGCGGTTACCTACTCTGTCCTATTACAATAACTAACAGTTATTTCAAGATAAGAGTCAACACTCCATATATGCAATCCCTTATAGTCCTTCATGACTTTACAAACAAGTTACATTTTAAAAATGTTTCTTACAAAATAACTCAACAACTCGATTTAATTCTGAGATAATTTCTGATTTGAAATTCTGTCATGTTGAAATGTCATTCCTTTGCCTCCACGCTTGTGTTTTGACTTTGAAGACAATGCTCCTTCATCAGTAGTGTATTGAAACTCTCAATGCATATACAATGGCTAACAACTCCAAATCGTGCGTCACATAGTTCTCCTCATGCCTTCTCAACTTCCTTAAGATGTAAGAAATCACTCGACCATCTTGCATCAAGACCCCACCTAAGCCTTCCTTGGATGTGTCAGTGCATAACAAGATGTCCACGTCCATGTCAGGGACCTTTAGTATCGGTGTCGTTTTCAACATCTCCTTTAGCCTCAGAAATTCCTCCACGCATTTCTCAGTCCAAACAAACTTCTTATTCTTCTTCTGCAATTTCGTAATCGATTTTGCTATATTCGAAAAACCCTCGATGAACCATCGATAGTATCCTGCTAAACCCATGAAGCTATGCACTTTGGGGACATTTGTCGGCACAGGACATTTCATAATAGCCTCGACCTTTGTTGGACCGATGACGATACCTTCGTTAGAGATGACATGCCCTAAGTAGTGAATCTTCAATTGATAAAACGAGCATTTAGACAATTTCCCATACAATTTGTTCTCTCATAGACAATGTAGTACCAAACGCAAGTGCTCGTCAGGATCCTCCATCGTCTGAGAGTAAATCAAAATATCGTCAATGAATACTTGGACAAACTTGTCCAAGTATTCGCGGAACACCCCATTCATCAAACTCATAAATACCCCAGGGGCGTTTGTTAGTCCAAAAGGTAAAATAGTAAACTCGTAATCTCCAAACCTCGTCTTAAAGGCGGTATTAAGGACACCATCCTCCTTGATCCATAACTGGTGATACCCTGATTGCACTTCGATCTTTGAAAACATCGTCATGCCTTTCATCTGATCGAACAAATCATCAATCCTTGGCAACAAATAATTGATTCTTGATCGTCGCCTTGTTCAATTGACAATAGTCAATGCAGATTCTCTGCGACCCATCCTTCTTCCATATGAACATAACAGGTGCACCCCACAGTGACACACTTGGAGGTATAAGTCCCAGGTCCAACAAGTCCTTCAATTTCATTCTCAACTCTTGTAACTTCGAGTTCGACATCCAATAAGGCGTTCTTTCTATCGGTTCAGGGAAGACGTCTGCAAACTTTCTCACCATCAGAAGGTGTTCTAGACCTTCCACTACTCCCTTCTAGTTTAGTGCAAGGATCGCATAAAGATTACATCCCTTGTGCATGCTCTTCCATAGCTGCAAGAAAGAGATGAACCTCAGGGAGACTCCCTAGTTTTGACCTACAATCATGTGTCTATGTCCCTCATCATTGACCAATCTCAACTGCTTCGTCTTACAGTTGAGTATTGCCTCATGCGATTCCAACCAGTCCATACCGATCATGACGTCATAAGATCCTAATATCATGACGTACAAGTTGGCCCTGGTAACAAACTCTCCTAGGTTAAGAATACATCTCGTAACCTTCCCTCCAACCTTTTGTTTGGCGCTCGAAGCCATTTCTACAAAGCTAAACTCATCTTGTTTGACTGCCTTTACCTTAATTCTTTTTATCACTGCACTAGAAATGAAACTCTCTGTAGCACTTGGATCTATCAAAATACTAAGGGTCTGGTCAGTGACGGTACCTGACGTCTCGATCACAGTTGACTGGTGATCTACCTAGCAGTTATTCATCACTACATGAATCCGATGGGCCTTACCCAAATATCCCACGGTAGTGGGTCCGGTTGATCTAGATGTCCTAGTCCTCTCCACTCGACAGTCATGTTGGTAATGTGGCTCCCCACATGTCCAACACCCTTTCTTTGATCCAGTACTCCTGGTACCCGAAGTAGAATTTGATGGCCCACCGTTCTGGAATCCTAGTTTGTTCTACTGAACAGGCCTAAACTATTATTGATGCCTTCAACGCTACTGCTGGTGTTGTGGTGCTCAGTAAGGATTCCCCTGCTGCGATGTTGGTCACCAAGGTGTAGTGAAAGTGGATCCTCTCTGGAAGCCACGATATACTGGTGACTGTCTAGCTAGTGTCTAATGCTGCTGCACACCAGATGCCACCTTCTCTGTTGGTTTCGCTGGAGTCCTTCTCTGACCCCTGTTGATAAGCTCCTCCTCTACTATGAGGGCATTTTGAACGACATCATGCAAGGTTTGAGGCATAAAAATCCTAACCTTTGCACGAATGATGACATTAAGGCCAAACAAGAACCTATTGACCTTAAGTTTCTCGGTATTCAGGTGCAGAGCATATCGAAGCAATTCCATAAAATGAGCCTCGTACTAGGGCACCGTACGACCACCCTGTCGCAAGGTGTTGAGTTGATTCTCAATGAATTCCTCTGATAGATACCTGTCTTGGAACTATTCCTCGAACATTTCCCATGACACGTCTTCGACGACCATGTTCAATTGTGACAGGAGCATCTTCCACCATAGAAGAGTGCTCCCCTTCAGTTGAAAGACTTTCATGCGGACCTTCATGTTGGATTTATAGTCGCGACGTGAAAAGCACATCGCCATATTATCCAACCATGCCTTGACGACTGTGTCATTCGGGGCACCAAAGAACTCAAGAAATTTGACCTTCTCGAGTTTGCGGTGAATGCTACCAGTACCGACCAAAGCACACGGTGGACCCTCAAGGGGTGCTGATGCCCTGGCCTCATCTCTGTCCAAATGGTTGATCAATGCCTCAGACACTCGTTGAAAGGACCTCATCAGCCCAACCACATCACCCACCACTATATGTTCCTGCCCGAAAACCTATTCGTCTCCCTGGGGGTTAGACCCATCAGGCGTGGATTCTACTGGAGGCGTCGTGCCTCCTCCCATAGAACCCCGTTGTCTGCCTTTGTGGCGTCCTCTAACCATGATTACCTACATGATTACAATTCAAATTAATTAGAAAACTTATAATAAAAAATCAAATCAATGACAGTCGTAGTGATCCCAAGTCGCGGGTCGAACCCGCTCTGACACCATATGTAATGGCCCCATCATTACGACTATATGTAACGGCCTCATCATTACGACTACATGCGACACAACGTAAAAGATTTTTTTTTTTTAGCAGGACGACAATAACGACAACAGTTAAACAACACAACTTGACGATGAACCACCACACACGCAGATTATGCAACAAAAAACAACGACTTAGACACTAGCACATCAGGCAAATGGACGAAACATGCGACAATCCAAGACAAATATAAATGACTACCTGCCCGACACAAGCAAGACAACACCTACAATCTAAAGCACAACATCAACCACCTGACACAACAACTTCGATGACCAGAAACTATAAACCTATATGGCGCGCAAACCAATGCATTGAGGCATTACAGAATCAAGTACCAACATCAATTACAACGAACAACACCCACATCATGAAGCACAAACTCCGGCCAGGTTATCATTCACCTCTATCCATCAGGGCACACAATGATCCCCTCATCAGGAATCATGCCGTCACCAAGTTATAAGCATGACAATAACCATGGCGCAACATAACATAACTAGACCCTTAACCCAAGCTAAGTCCAATGCACTAGGAGACTAAATTAACTGACAAGAAGACTATACCCATGCAGCCAAGCAACAAGACAACAAGACACAAGGTGACATCACTAAAATTAAAAAAATTGCGCCAGATATCAAACGACTTCACCAACAAACCATAACTCATTATCTGTTAAGCAAGATGTCTAAGTGCGAAGGAGTGAACTATTATAATGTTACTATTGTCATAAATGTTATCATAAATGTGAACTATTATATGAACTTAACAAAAATCAAATACGCTTGTCAACAAATATACATTGTCCATTAACATACACTGTCCATTAACATTAACAAAATTCTGTGTCTAAATATACATTGTCCATTACGCTTGTCAGCAAATATACACTGTCCCTTAATATACACTGTCCATTATTCTTGTCAACAAAGGTGAACTATTACGCTTGTCTAAATATACACTATCTAAATATAAATATAAATATACACTGTCTAAATATACATTGTCTAAACATAAATGTGAACGATTACGCTTGTCTAAATATACACTGTCTAAATATACATTGTCTAAAGATCAATATACACTGTCTAAATATACATTGTCTAAATATAAATGTGAACTATTACGCTTGTCTAAATAAACACTGTCCATATTCTTTTCAACAAATATACATTGTCCATTAATATACACTACTATTGTCTATTTAATGTATGAATCATTTTCTAGTAAATACAAACAGAATATAGAATCTAATTGCTGACATATGCAATAGGATATAAAATTAGAATTGTTGTCAACACAGTAAATCACTACCCATTAATAACTCGCTACCCATTACTAAATCGCCACCCATTATCATTAAATATTTACTGTCATACCTATTATTAAATCGATGTCATCATATTAAAAAACACAGATATATAATCTAGAGATGATAATGTAGGTGTATTATTAAAGAAAAACGCAGACCCAATATATATTCTTAAATCTATCTAGACTCGAGCCAATGAATTAAAATAACGTAGGCATATCAAACGCAATCCACTAAAGCCTATCGAATGTTGTGTAAATAATGATCATAGGTGAATATCACTAAGATACCGTTGTGTACAGATATTGGTGTGTAATAACATTTTTTTAAAAGAATTTAAAACTCCCCAGAATTTAAATCGATACCAGCAATATTGCTATCCCAACGCAGAGTATAAAATGCATTCCAAAAAAAATACGTTGAGTATAATATCACTGTGGTAAATGCATTTAAAAAATGGGGAGATAAAACTTTATCAAACGAAATTCCGCCAGGTAAAATCACATACAATCAAAAGGAAACACAAACATCCCTTTAAAACAACGCAGACATTTCACCAATCCCAACGCTAGAGTTATAAAAAACGCAGAGTTTAAAATGCCATCCAAAATAGAACAATCAAAAACTTATCAAACACAACCACATCAAACGTTGTCACATAGTCATAAAATGCAGTGAGGTTCTGGCAAAATGATTTGGTAAAAACTATTTCCTCAGAGATTAATCCTTCAAGATTAATCATTGAAGGTTAACATTCAAATGCAGAGTTTAACATTTCAAGGAAAATCAGAGGTAATCGTTCCAAAGAAATGCAGAGATGATCAATCAAGAAAACGCAGAGATACTCATTCACAAGAAGGCACAAAGACTAATCATTCAACAATTAATCAATCAGACACAGAGATACTCATTCACAAGGAAGGCACAAGGATTAGGGATCAATAAGAAAAGAAAAACGCAGAGATAAGTAAGGGATAGATGACTAGATGAAAAAATTATCCTTCACTTATTATCCGTGCACAGGAAAGCAGGGAATTTGAATCTATAGGTATTTAAACACCTGAGTGACGACCAACGATTCGACTCCTAGCCGACTACTCAGACACAGACTAATAACTAAAGGGATAAGGGACGAAAGATGATAACACAAATTATTCTTCGTAATAATCAATAAAAAAAACGCAGTGAATTCATTGCAATCAGAGTTTGGGTTCACCAAGGGAAATCAAATCAAAATACAACGAGCAAAGGGGTTACAAATACCGTAGGAAAGAAGGTGCAAGAAAGCTCATGGACATGAAATCTTCAACCGAGCACATAAAATAACATGTGTAAATTACCTTCTATTGCAAGTAACAACTTTAACAAGCATACCTTAGCCAAACACGAATGCTCCGAAGTTGTTATCCCATGCACGCTCCATCCAACTCCCACTTGGCAACCGATGTGACCTCACCCGTACCTCCCAGCCAACGCTAGGGGTACTCTTCTTCCCCCTGACCCCCCCGAGCCGCAAAGGGGCCACACACACAATACCAAAGAACTTCTAGCACCCAACGTGCCTTGCAAGGTCGAGCTACCACTCATTACCCGAGCAGGATATCCCAACTCCGACAAGATAAATTCAGTCAAAAAAAAAATTTCAACAGCATAAGGTTATGCAGAAAAAGATTAGATCCATACTCCTCCTCCTCCATCCTTTTTATAGAGTTTTCAAGTAATTAGTTTCCCAAATTCTCATTAAATTCTTTTTTAATTTAATTAATTAGGAAAAACCTCCCCCGTACACTTGTCACCTGATCCCCTAGTTGCACTAGAAAATTAATTTTATTAATTATTTGATTATTCCTATTTCCCTCACCCACCTAAAATCATTCCTAAAAATTCTCCTTGGTGTCCCAATATTCCCTTAAAAATCTTAAATGACTTACGCCTTACTTAATTCCTAGCTGAGTTCATAAATAACAAGTTCCCAAGGCAAGATTCCTTACTAAGTTAGACATTCAACTTTTTCTTTACGTTTCCCCTTTTCTTTAGGTTTCCCGTTTTTCTTTAAATTTCCTATTTCTTTTAAGTTTCCCCTTTTTTCCTTTTTAACTAAAAATCAATTTAGCAAGTGTAGATAAAACAACCATTTACCCTTTTTCTTCTTTAATTAAAAATTTATTTAGCAAATGAAACAACCATTTACCCTATTTTCTTCTTAACCAAAATTACATTAGCAAAAATAGATAAAAACAACCATTTCCTTTTTAAAAACTTTAGTCCATTATAATTTTGACTTTAATAAATAAATTTGAATTTCTTAACCCCCTTCTTGTTATATGTTCATTTATTATTATTATTTTTGAGCACATGTTCTAATTAGACCTAGGTTGTAATTTCACTAGGTTGGGCGACATTTTTATTAGGGAGAATTGTTTTTAAATCTTACTTGCCACATCATTTATTTTAAGGCCATCTAGGTTTATTCACTTACCAGTTAAAATCAAGACATGCCCTTTAGGATGCACTAGGTGCTCCAAGGGTGCCACTCGCCTCCTTCTATTTTCCTTGCACAACAAGCCCTTCAGGACACACTACGTGCTCCAAGGGTGTCACTCGCCTCTTTTTGTTTTCATTGTGCGACGTTCCCTTCAGGACGCATTACGTGCTCCAAGGGTGCCACTCGCCTCTTTCTATTTTCCTTGCACAATGTGACTTCGGGATGCACTATGTGCTCCAAGGGTGCCACTCGCCTCTTGACTAACTTGGTAGACATCAAATCCCTGGAGTCAATACTCCGCTAGGTGATCTTGTGGGAGAATAAGGGCCTCTAAGGAATAATGCCTATGCCTTATTGTGCACCCCTTAGAATCATCGTGAGGGACTGTCACAATCTTCCCTCGCGACATTGTGGGTCTTCTTGAACTAGGTAATCGTTAACCTACAGTTCGAGCCATAGCGAGAGTGCTAGTAGGTTGTGGCAGGCATGCTGCCACACCTCTCCCTCAAGTCTCTGGTTGTCATGCGTGACCCCTCTACTCCACATGTGAGTCTAGTCAACAAGTTATCGTCAGCCTGCATCATCAACAAATCATGTTAGAAATAATAAACAATCATCGTAACATATAATCATATGTACATATGTCATATCAACAAAAATCAAACCCTAATAGTCCACTCCCTGACTCGATCCGGAGTCCAAGGGGTATCATCGATGCCTCTGGATCCTTAATATCCAAAGTCCTGCACACTCAGGAGAACCCGGTCAATATCACATGTCTATGTTATACAACAAATAACATATCATAATATCCATAATGCCTCATAATCATAATCAAACGACCAATATTATATTAATCTAGATCACTTGCAAGCAAGTGTCCTCAAAGAATAAGTTCGTTCAGTGCGTGCAAGAGCAGGATGTTACAAAAAGAAGATCCAAACAACAACAAAGGTCTTACTTACCCACACTAGTATAACAGAGTTCAAACCCGTAATGGTATAACAAAGACATTTTTGTGGGATTTTTTCTAACCAAACAATGAAGAATTTGATGAAACCGTTAGAACCCCATTTCCAAAATGGGCTCATTAACTGTCCTTGCAAGCAGTTTCTTCAGAAACTAAACAATTTGAGAAATAGGTTCCATTTTCTAAAACACAATTTCTGAGAAATTATGGGGCAATTGAGGGATTTGTTCAAGGTTGCAGAGGAGATAGATCTTCCTCAGGATATATCTAAAGGGATTGATTTGGAAGTTCAACCTAATATTGATCCTCCCCCCCTTTTGTGAATCAAGAAAATCATGCCTCTATTTCTCCTTTAAAGTTAGCACATGCTCAATGTCTAGAAGTAATTCTTAATTAATTGAAAGACAAACCTCTGAATTGTTTCTAATAGAATAAGCAATCAGTCCCTGAGAGGACTAATCTTCACAACGATCCACAAGAAGATCATATCCAGATTAAGCAAGCAATAGATTTTAATGTTTTGATTTTAATGATTTAAAGGTTTTTTTATGATTTACTTTTATTAATTTTTAAATGTAAAGTTAGAGTGATATAATCTATGTGTATAATTATTTAATTTTAACTAGAATTAGAGAAATAGGTTTTATTTTGGCATTATTAAAATCGTTAAACATTGAATATGTGTGTGTCTGTGTGTGTGTTTAATTTAATATTTTAAGTTTCAGAACACTTACTCACTTTATGAAAAAAATTATCAAAACACAAAAAAATAGATAGCTGAAAATCAAATCTATAATAGAGATAATTTTGGACAGCTGAAAATTTCATATGCATATGTAGACATGAAGTTCATGACAATATCTCTAAAAAAAATATCTTATATATTTAGTTTAAAATAATTTCACTCAATGTCTTGTCATGATGTCATATTGTAAATGAAAGATACATTTTAGAAAAGATATAAAAATATAATTTCTCTTTCTTCACCTACATTTAATTACATGGGTCACCTTAGCATCACTAAAGTCATTATTATTTTGTTGTGTATTGGTTTAAAATTATTCAAGGTAGTACTCGTGATACATTGAGATACCATCATTTCTTTATCCAGTGTGGATTTCCACTTTTGATTAGGAGAATATGTATCAAGATCAATGGAGAGAATCTCATAAGTGGATTTGGTGAATCCTCTAATTATGATTTTGCTTGTATAGTGGACATTTAAAAATATTTTGATGATTACACTATTATCTCTTCTCCATTTACCATGATTTATGATCATAGTAAGGAATTCATAATTATTGATGTAGACATCAAAGGAAAGTACTTTGGTATCATGTGATGATGTTTCATAGTGGGAAAACTACTTTTACAATAGTGATATTCCTTTATTAAATAAAAGCACAATCTCTTTGCCTGTATGTGCTCAAATCAAATCTTTGTACTAGAGAATGGGGCAAACTTGGCATTACTAAAGTCATTGAATATTGAGTGTACATTTAGTTTGTCTCTATTAGGCAAAAAGAATTGGAACATTGGGTTAGTGTTTGTAGAGTTCTTTTGTTGTGTTGTTGGTTTAAAATCATTCAAGGTAGTAATGGTGACACAATGAGATACCATCATTTCTTTACCCAACGTAAATTTCCACTTTTTGTCTAGAAAAATATGCACCGAGAGCATTGGTGAGAATCTCAAAAGTGGATTTGGTCGATCCTATGATTATGATTGTTCTTGTATAGTAAACATTTAAAACATTTCTATGATTGTAGTATTATTTCTTCTCCATTTACCATGATTTATGATCATAGTAAGGAATTCAGAGTTATTGAGGTGGACATGAAAGGGAGATGCTTTGACATCATGTGATGATGTTTTCTATTAGAAAAACTACTTTTTACAAAGTTGTGTATCTTTAATAAAAAAAGACACACTCTCTTTCTCTAAATACATTCAGTTATTGAATCTTCCTACCAAAGAATGGGGCTACCTTGGGTAGTGTTTGTAGAATTCTTTTGTTGTGTAGATGGTTTAAAATCATTTGAGGTATACCATCATTTATTTACCAATGTGCATTTCCACTTTTAATTAGGAAAATATGTATCAAGAGAATGAGTGAGAATCTCATAAGTGGATTGAGTCGATCCTCTTATTATGATTGTGCTTTTAAAATTAAACTTTAAAAACATATCGATGATAATTCTATCGTTTCTTGTCCATTTACAATGGTTTATCATATTAGTAAGGAATTTAATATTATTGAGGTAGACGTCCATGGAAAGTCCTTTGATGAATATTAAGAAAACCCACACGTGATGGAAAGGAAAATCCTTGTCATGCTCCTTAGCCTAAGTACCAAAGGAACTACAATGAAACCAAACAAACATATGCACGCACAACCAATTATCCATCGACATTATGCTCATCTAAAATATGTTGGGATTTCTTTCCTTCTGATGAAAAAATAGATTCTATGCTATTACATGATGAAAAGACCTTTTTGGAAAAATTAACAAATCTTGACCAATAGAAAAATAAAGTCTTTAATATTTAAAAATGGAAATTAAAATTTCTATTTTTGACAATTTACGTTTAACTAAAAAAGTAACCTAACATTGCAAAAAATAGAGATATTTTTTACGTCAGGGGATTTGTACAAGTAGGGTTAATCATGAAGCCGATTACAAATTCCCTACCACACAAGGACATATAGTCAAATATCCTTTAATCTATAGTTTTCACAAGATTAGGAGTTATACTGTTATACAAAGTAATACTTACATTATGGGTATCCTTTTAAAGTGGCCAATTTATTGTTGAATAGATTGACCACCAATTTTGTCAAGTTATGTCCACTTCTTTGTGACTTTTTTGCAACATGTTTATTGTGATTACAAGGCTTCATAGAAGCTCCACAAATTCCACTTGATCGACCTATTTTGGATCTTGGTTCTCTTTCGTTTTGGTGAGTTTGGATTTTTTATGTATTGTGTCGTACACTCTAAGTTTTGGCCCTGAAATTACCATTTTTTAAGTGGGGAAACTGTCATTGGTTTATTACTTTGTATTCATTTTCATGTGCATGGGTGTATTTTTTTTACTTTGATTTTTGGTCTAATATGGTATATGAATGGTTTTTCAAAATGATACTTTTTTCACTATCTACACAAATTCCATTAGAGTGATGGAAGGGTTTAAACACATTTGAAAAAAATCTTAATAAAGACAAGGATTTTCCTTGCCATCATTTGTGGATGAGACCAAATAAATTTCCTTTAATGTGCACTTCAATAACATTGAATTCCTTGTTATAATAATAACTCATGGTTAACATATACGAAATGATAATATAATCGTTGATATTTTAACCCAATCATAATTAATGTTGGACAATTGGTTTGATAGTTGCTTGTCATTGATGTCAACCCTTGAAGAGTGATATTAGATATTGATGTCAACCCTTAGAGATTGATTTAAACTCTTGGAGAGGTCCAGTGATGTGTACAAGATCATTGGATAGTTGATTATCACTTGTATGATCGAGATTGATGGTTAGTTAGTTGATGAAGACTGATAACACATTCAAGTAGCCTCAACGATGTGGTTTTGGTAGTAGGTACGCGAAGTTGATTAAGAAATATGGACATGAAGGACAATGAAATTGTAGGTAATACTATCATAGATGTATAGTACACATCGTTTCATTTCCGATGATATGTGGAATGCCACGTGGTTCCTCATGGTTAGGGAGATATGGCCTTTTAATGTTGGAAGCCCCAAAGAGTGGTGAAGAAGCCCCTAGTTGGTTACAAGTCTTGGTCAAAGGGTAAAGTGGTTGTAACAAGAAACCCCTAATACAAGGAAAGAGGTTACCTAGCACAAATATAAATACACCTCAAGAATCTCTCATTTGCACACACACTTACATTGAAAATCTATCTTGTGAATGTTATGGTTTATCTTACTATTGGCAATTCTACTAATGAATATGAGGTTGAAGTGGTGGCATTTTTCTGAGGCACTGAAGGTCTTGTTGGCTCCCCAAACAAGCACCTTATCATTTTACCTTGAAAATACACAATTAGCCATAAAAATTTTAGTTTTCCAGTAATGTTGTCTCCATCAGATTAATAGAATTCTTGTAAATATGTTGTTTAAATGATTTTGATTAGTTTTATGTACAGTTTTTAGTATGCTTGAATTTTCTATTAGCTTTAATATGGTTTGTTTTACATCATTTTTTCTTCCTTATCCTTAATTTCATGACTGCAAAGAATGAAATTAAGGTTTTTTCTCGTTGATCCCACTTGGTGAATTCTTTGAGTTGTTTCATTATACCTTTCTCACTTCGATCAATCCTCTTAATAAGCATCCCTCACAATTCCCAATTACATTTAAAGAGGACATCACTACTCCACATGACTTCTATTAATTGTTAAGGATTGGATGATGATCTAAAACTGTTGTTCAGGTTACAAGTCCCCTAACTACAATATTTGCTTCATAAGAGAATGTTTAACCTTATAATTTGTTGTCTATTCTAAACATAATGTTTACATTATTAAAACCCTTGTCATAGCAAGGAGGAAGCCAATATTTCATGCATCTTACTCTCAAACCTTGATTCATAAACTATTATGTGAACCATGATAAAAATTTCATTTCAATTTTTAGTTTATGTAATATATATTGGGTTATGCATACTCTGTCCTCCGACATATTGGTTCTACTATGTTTTTATTCTCCCGCTTCCAAAATCACCATGAATACAACCCTATAATTCTTACAATGATCATGCCTTCCCAATCGATCGAGCTTGGTTGGTTCGTTTCAAATATTGAGAGAGACATGGGTCATTCAGCTTTGAACCCTCCTGTCCTTCGACATGTAAGAAATATCGAGTTTTATCAACATGATAAGTGGTGGTTTGGTTCAAGTTTATCTCTTCCTTTTGAGCTCTCAGCTGTTAGGGTGAGGTATTTAGATCTATCCCTATTTGGTTATGATGATATACTTATGTTACAAATCATGTGTTTACTCTTTGATAGGGTTAGTATATCCTTTGTTCAATTACCCTACCTATCGGCCTATTTGCATAGCTCAAGGCTCCTGTAGTAAAGGTAAGAGAAGAGGCAGAAAACCACAAAGGTCTTACTTACCCACACTATTATAACATAGTTCAAACCCGTAATGGTATAAAAGAGACATTTTTGCGGGATGTTTTTTGACCAAACGGTGAATAATTTGATGAAACCGTCAGAAAACCATTTTTAGAATGGGCTCATTTACTATCTGTCCCAGTAGTTTCTTTAGAAACTAAATGATTTAAGAGATAGGTTCCATTTTCTAAAACACAATTTCTGAGAAATTATGTGGCAGTTGAGGGATTAGTTCAAGGTTGCAGAGGAGACAGATCTTCCTCAAGATATATCTGAAGGGAATGATTTGGAAGTTCAACCTAATATTGATTCTCCGCCCCTTTTGTGAATCGATAAAATCATACCCCTATTTCTCCTGTAAAGGTAGCAAATGCTCAATATCTAGAAGAAATTCTTAATTAATTGAAAGACAAACCTCTGAATTGTTTCTAATAGAATAACCAATCAGTCCCTGAGAGGAATAATCTTCACAACGATCCACAAGAAGATTAGATCCAGAGTAAGCAAGCAATTGATTTTAATGTTTTGATTTTAATGATTTTAAGGTTTTTTTATTATTTATTTTTATAATTTTTTTAATGTAAAGTTAGAGTGATATAATCTATTTGTATAAATATTTAATTTTAACTAGAATTAGAGAAAGAGGTTTTCTTTTGGCATTATTAAAATCGCTAAACATTGAATATATGTGTGTGTGTTTTTAATTTAATATTTTACGTTTCAGAACACTTACTCACTATATGACAAAAATTATCAAAACCCAAAAAAATAGATAGTTTAAAATCAAATCTATAATAGACACAATTTTGGACAGTTGAAAACTTCATATGTATATGTAAAGATGAAGTTCATGACAGTATATCTAAAAAAAAATTGTTATATATTTAGTTTAAAATAATTTCACTCAATGTCTTGTCATCATGTCATATTGTAAATGAAAGATACAATTTACAAAAGATATAAAAATATATTTTTTCTTTATTCACCTACATTTACTTATATGGGTCATCTTAGCATCAATAAAGTCATTATTATTTTCTTGTGTATTGGTTTAAAATTATTCAAGGTAATACTCGTGATACATTGAGATACCATCATTTCTTTAACCAGTGTGTATTTCCACTTTTGATTAGGAAAATGTGTTTCAAGATCAATGGAGAGAATCTCATAAGTGGATTTGGTCAATCCTCTAATTATGATTTTGCTTGTATAGTGGACATTTAAAAACATTTTGATGATTACATTATTCTCTCTTCTCCATTTACCATGATTTATGATCATAGTAAGGAATTCATAATTATTGATGTAGACATCAAAGGAAAGTACTTTGGTATCATGTGATGATATTTCATAGTAGGAAAAATTATTTTACAATAGTGATATTCCTTTATTAAATAAAAGAACAATCTCTTTCCTTTCATGCTTTCAAATCGAATCTTTGTATTAGAGAATGGGGCCAACTAGGCATTACTAAAGTCATTGAACATTGATTGTACATTTAGGTTGTCTCTATTAGGCAAAAAGAATTGGAACATTGGGTTAGTGTTTGTAGAGTTCTTTTGTTGTGTTGTTGGTTTAAAATCATTCAAGGTAGTAATGGTGACACAATGAGATACCATCATTTCTTTACACAATGTAAATTTCCACTTTTGACTAGAAAAATATGCACCGAGAGCATTAGTGAGAATCTAAAAGGTGGATTTGGTGGATCCTGTAACTATGATTGTGCTTGTATAGTAAAAATTTTAAACATTTCTATGATTGCAGTATTATTTCTTCTCCATTTACCATGATTTATGATCATGGTAAGGAATTCAAAGTTATTGAGGTGGACATGAAAGGGAAATGCTTCAACATCATGTGATGATGTTTTCTATTAGAAAAACTACTTTTTACAAAAGTTGTGTATCTTTAATAAAAAAAGACAAACTCTCTTTCTCCAGATACATTCAATTATTGAATCTTCCTACCAAAGAATGGGGCTACCTTGGGTAGTGTCTATAGAATTCTTTTGTTGTGTAGTTGGTTTAAAATCATTTGAGGTATACCATCATTTCTTTACCAATGTGGATTTCTACTTTTAATTAGGAAAATATGTATCAAGAGAATGAGTGAGAATCTCATAAGTGGCTTAAGTCGATCCTCTTATTATGATTGTTCATTTAAAATTAAACTTTAAAAACAGATCGACGATAATACTATTGTTTCTTCTCCATTTACCATGATTTATCATCATAGTAAGGAATTTAATGTTATTGAGGTAGACATCCACAAGAAGTCCTATGATGAATCTTAAGAAAACCTACACGTGATGGAAAGGAAAATCCTTATCACGCTCCTTAGCCTAACTACCAAAGGAACTATAGTGCAACCACACAAACATATGTACGCACAACCAATTATCCATCTACATTACGCTCATCTGAAATATGTTGGGATTTCTTTCCTTTTGTTGAAAAATAGATTCTATGTTATTACATTATGACAATACCTTTTCGGAAAAATTAACAAATCTTGACCAATAGGAAAATAAAGTCTTTAATATTTAAAAATGGAAATTACAATTTCTATATTCGAAAATTTGTGTTTAACTAAAAAAACAACCCAACATTGCAAAATATAGAGATATTTTTTACGTCGAAGGATTTGTAAAAGTAGGGTTAATCATGAAACCGATTACAAAGTCCCTACCATACTAGGAAATAGAGTCAAATACCCTTTCACCTATAATTTTCACAAGTTTAGGAGTTATATTGTTATACAAAGTAATACTTACATTATGGGTATCCTTTTAAAGTGGCCAATTTATTGTTGAATAGATTGACCACCAATTTTGTGAAGTTATGTCCACCTCTTTGTGACTTTTTTGCGACATGTTTATTGTGATTACAAGGCTTCATAGAAGCTCCAAAAATTCCACTTGATCAATCTATTTTGGAGCTTGGTTCTCTTTCATTTTGGTGAGTTTGGATTTTTTGTGTATTGTGTTGTCCACTATAAGTTTTGGCCCTGAAATTACCATTTTTTAAGTGGGGAAAATGTCATTGTTTTATTACTTTGTATTCATTTTCATGTGCATGGGTGTATTGTTTTTCTTTCGATTTTTGGTCTCATATGATATATGAATGGGTTTTCAAAATGATACTTTTTTCACTATCTCTCGTGAGACTTAGCTACACAAATTCCATTAGAGTGATGGAAGGGTTTAAACACATTTGAAAAAAATCTTAATAAAGAAAAGGATTTTCCTTGCCATCATTTGTGGATGACACCAAATAAATTTCATTTAATGTGCACTTCAATAACATTGAATTCCTTGTTATAATCATAAATCATGGTTAACATATAAGAAATGATGATATAATCGTTGATATTTTAACCCAATCATAAATAATGTTGGACAATTGGTTTGATAGTTGGTTGTCATTGATGTCAACCCTTGAAGAGTGATATTTGAGATTGATGTCAACCCTTAGACATTGATGTCAACTCTTGGAGAGGTCTAGTGATGTGGACAAGATCATTGGATAGTTTATTAGCACTTTTATGATCAATATTGATGGTGAGTTAGTTGATGAAGACCGATAGCACATTCTAGTAGCCCCGACGATGTGGTTTTGGTACCCGAAGTTGATTAAGAAATATGGACATGAAGGATAGTGAAATTGTAGTTAAGTCTATCATATATGTATAGTACCTAACATTTCATTTCCGGTGATATGTGTAACGCCACGTGGTTCCTCTCGGTTAGGGAGATATGGCCTTTTAAAGTTGGAATCCCCAAAGAGTGGTGAAGAAGCCCCTAGTTGGTTACAAGTCTTGGTCAAAGGGTAAAGTAGTTGTAACAAGAAACCCCTAATATAAGGAAAGAGGTTACCTAGAACAAGTATAAATACACCTCAAGAGTCTCTCATTTGCACACACACATACATTGAAAATATATCGTTTGATTGTTATGGTTGATCTTTCTATTGGTAAATATACTAATGAATCTGAGGTTGAAGTGACGGCATTTTTTTCAGGCAATGAAGGTCTTGTTGGCTCCCCCAACCAACACCTTATTATTTTACCTTGAAAATACAGGGTTAACCATAAAATGGTTAGTTTTCCAGTAATGTTGTCTCCATCGGATTAATAGACTTCTTGTAAATATGTTATTTAAATGATTTCAGTTAGTTTTACGCACAGTTTTTAGTATGCTTGAATTTTCTGTTAGCTTGAGTATGCTATGTTTTACGTCATGATTTCGTGCTTATCCTTAATTTCATGACTATAAAGAATGAAATTAAGGATTTTTTTCGTTGATTCCACTTGGTGAATTCTTTGAGCAGTGTCATTATACCTATGTCACTTCGATCAATCCTCTTAATAAGCATCTCTCACAATTCCCAGTTACATTTAAAGAGGACATCACTACTCCACATGACTTCTATTAATTGTTAAGGATTAGATGATGATCTAAAACTTTTGTTCAGGTTACAAGTCCCTTATCTACAATCTTTGCTTCATAAGAGAATGTTTAACCTTATAATTTGTTGTCTATTCTAAACATAATGTTTACATTATTAAAACCCTTGTCATAACAAGGAGGAAGTCAAGATTTTACGTGCTTACTCTCAAACCTTGATTCATAAACTATTATGTGAACCATGATAAAACTTTTCATTTCAATTCTTAATTTATGTAAAATATATTGGGTTATGTGTACTCTATCCTCCAACATATCGGTCCTACTATGTTTTTATTCTCTCGCTTACAAAATCACCATGACTAAAACCCTATGATTCTTACAATGATCATGCCTTCCCAATCGATCGAGCTTGGTTGGTTCATGGAAAATCTTGAGAGAGACATGGGTCATTCGGCTTTGAACCCTCCTGTCCTTCGACGTGTAATAAATCTCGATTTTTACCAACACGATAAGTGGTGGTCTGGTTTAGGCTTACCTCCTCCTTTTGAGATCTTAGTTGTTATGGTGAGGTATTTAGATATATCCCTATTTTGTTATGATGATATACTTATGTGACAAATCGTGTGTTTACTCTTTGATAGGGTTAGTGTATCCTTTGTTCAATTAACCTACCTATCGACCTATTTGCAGAGCTCATGGCTCCTATAGTAAAGGGAAAAGAAGAGCCAAACAACCACAAAGGTCTTACTTACCCAGACTAGTATAACAAAGTTCAAACCTATAATGGTATAACAAAGACATTTTTGCAGGATGTTTTCTTACCAAACAGTGAAAAATTTGACAAAACCATCAGAACCCCATTTCCAAAATGGGCTCATTTATTATGTTTGTAAGCAATTTATTCATAAACTAAACGATTTGAGAGATATGTTCCATTTTCTAAAACACAATTTCTGAGAATTCTGTGGCATTTGAGGGATTAGTTCAAGGTTGCATAGGAGACAGATCTTCCTCAGTATATATCTGAAAGGATTGATTTGGAGGTTCAACCTAATATTGATCCTTCCGCCCTTTTTTGAATCGATAAAATCATGCCCCTATTTCTCCTGTAAAGGTAGCAAATGCTCAATGTCTAGAAGCAATTCTTAATTAATTGAAAGACAAACCTCTGAATTGTTTCTAATAGAATAAGCAATCAGTCCCTGAGAGGACTAATATTTACAATGATCCATAAGAAGATCAGATCCAGAGTAAGAAAGAAGATGATTTTAAGGTTTTTTTATTAATTTTTTAATGTAAAGTTAGAGTGATATATCTATTTGTATAATTATTTAATTTTAACTAGAATTAGAGAAAGATATTTTCTTTTGGCATTATTAAAATCGTTAAACATTGAATATGTGTGTGTGTGTGTGTGTGTGTTTAATTTAATATTTTAAGTTTCAGAATACTTACTCACTTTATGACATCAATTATCAAAACCTGAAAAAATAGATAGCTGAAAATCAAATCTATAATAGAGACAATTTTGGACAGCTCAAAACTCCATATGTATATGTAAAGATGAAGCTCATGACAGTTTCTATAAAAACAAATTGTATATATTTAGTTTAAAATAATTTCACTCAATGTCTTGTCATGATGTCATATTGTAAATGAAAGATACATTTTACAATAGATATAAAAATATAATTTCTCTTTCTTCTCCTACAATTAATTATATGGGTCACCTTAGCATCACTAAAGTCATTATTCTTTTGTCGTGTATTTTTTAAAATTATTCAAGGTAGTACTCGTGATATATTGAGATACCATCATTTCTTTAACTAGTGTGGATTTCCAATTTTGATTAGGAAAATATGTATCAAGATAAATGGAGAGAATCTCATAAGTGGATTTGGTCAATCCTCTAATTACGATTTTGCTTGTATAGTGGACATTTAAAAACATCTTGATGATTACACTATTCTCTCTTCTTCGTTTACCATGATTTATGATCATAGTAAGGAATTCATAATTATTGATGTAGACATCAAAGGAAAGTACTTTGGTATCATGTGATGATGTTTCGTAGTAGGAAAACTACTTTTACAATAGTGATATTCATTTATTAAAGAAAATCACAATCTCTTTCCTTGCATGCGTTCAAATCGAATCTGTGTACAAGAGAATGGGGCCAACTTGGAATTACTAAAGGCATTGAACATTGAGTGTACATTTAGGTTGTCTCTATAAGGTAGAAAGAATTTGAACATTGGGTTAGTGTTTGTAGATTTCTTTTGTTGTGTTGTTGGTTTAAAATCATTCAAGGTAGTAATGGTGACACAATGAGATACCACCATTTCTTTACCCAACATAAATTTCCACTTTTGACTAGAAAAATATGCACCGAAAGCATTGGTGAGAATCTAAAAAGTGGATTTGGTCGATCCTCTGATTATGATTGTGCTTGTATAGTAAACATTTAAAACATTTCCATGATTGTGGTATTATTTCTTCTCCACTTACCGTGATTTATGATTATAGTAAGGAATTCAAATTTATTGAGGTGGACATGAAAGGGAAATGCTTCGACATCATGCGATGATGTTTTCTATTAGAAAAAACTACTTTTTACAAAATTTGTGTATCTTTAATAAACAAATACACACTCTCTTTCTCCAAATACATTCAATTATTGAATCTTCCTACCAAAGAATGGGGCTACCTTGCGTAGTGTCTGTAGAATTCTTTTGTTGTGTAGCTGGTTTAAAATCATTTGAGGTATACCATCATTTCTTTACCAATGTGAATTTCTACTTTTAATTAGGAAAATATGTATCAAGAGAATGAGTGAGAATCTCATAAGTGGCTTGAGTTGATCCTCTTATTATGATTTTCCTTTTAAAATTAAACTTTAAAAACATATCGACGATAATTCTATCGTTTCTTCTCCATTTACCATGATTTATCATCATAGTAAGGAATTTAATGTTATTGAGGTAGACATCCACGGGAAGTCCTTTGACGAATCTTAAGAAAACCCACACGTGATGGAAAGGAAAGTCCGTTTCATTCTCCTTAGCCTAAGTACCAAAGGAAATACAGTGCAACCACACAAATATATGAACGCACAACGAATTATCCATCAGCATTATGCTCATCTGAAATATTTTGGGATTTCTTTCCTTTTGTTGAAAAAATAGATTCTATGCTATTATATTATGACAAGAACTTTTCGGAAAAATTAACAAATCTTGACCAATAGGAAAAAAAAGTATTTAATATTTAAAAATGGAAATTACAATTTCTATATTCGAAAATTTATGTTTAACTAAAAAAACAACTCGACATTGCAAAATATAGAGATATTTTTTACGTAAGGGATTTGTACAAACGGATAATTATATTATCCATTTGTAAAATTATTTAATTTTAATTAGAATTAGAGAAAAAAGTTTTCTTTTGGTATTATTAAAATTGTTAAACATTGAATATATGTGTGTGTTTTTTTAATTTTAATATTTTAAGTTTTGGAACACTTACTCACTTTATGACAGTCGGAAATTTCAGCCTTAATTTATGTCAAATCAACAATACATGCAAGTGCTAGAAAATATCAAAACCCGAAAAAATAGATAGTTGAAAATCTAGAGACAATTTTGGACAATTGAAAACTTGATATGTATATGTAAAGATGAAGTTCAGAGTTATTGAGGTGGACATGAAAGGGAAATGATTCCACATCATGTGATGATGTTTTCTATTAGAAAAACTACCTTTTACAAAAGTTGTGTATCTTTAATAAAAAATGACACACTCTCTTTCTCCAAATACATTCAATTATAGAATCTTCCTACCAGAGAATGGAGCTACCTTGGGTAGTGTCTGTAGAATTATTTTGTTGTGTAGCCGGTTTAAAATCATTTGAGGTATACCATCATTTCTTTACCAATGTGGATTTCTACTTTTAATTAGGAAAATTTGTATCAAGAGAATGAGTGATAATCTCATAAGTGGCTTGAGTCGATCCTCTTATTATGATTGTTCTTTTAAAATTAAACTTTAAAAACATATCGACAATAATTCTATCGTTTCTTCTCCATTTACAATGATTTATCATTTTAGTAAGGAATTTAATGTTATTGAGGTAGACATCCACGGGAATTTATTTGATGAATATTAAGAAAACCCACACATGATGGAAAGCAAAATCCTTGTCATGCTCCTTAGCCTAAGTATCAAAGGAACTACAATGAAACCACACAAAAATATGCACGCACAACCAATTATCCATCGGCATTACGCTCATCTGAATTATTTTGGGATTTCTTTCCTTTTGATGAAAAAATAGATTATATGCTATTACATTATGACAAGTTCTTTTCGAAAAAATTAACAAATCTTGACCAATAGAAAAATAAAGTCTTTAATGTTTAAAAATGGAAATTAAAATTTCTATATTTGACAATTTACGTTTAACTAAAAAAACAACCCGACTTTGCAAAATATAGAGATATTTTTTACGTCAGGGGATTTGTACAAGTAGGGTTAATCATGAAACCAATTACAAAGTCCCTACCACACAAGGACATATAGTCAAATATCCTTTCACCTATAATTTTCACAAGATTAGGAGTTATAGTGTAATACAAAGTAATACTTACATTATGGGTATCCTTTTAAAATGGCCAATTTTTTGTTGAATAGATTGACCATCGATTTTGTAAAGTTATGTCTGCTTCTTTGTGACTTTTTTGAGACATGTTTATTTTGATTACAAGGCTTCATAGAAGCTCCACAAATTCCACTTGATCAACCTATTTTGGATGTTGGTTCTCTTTCATTTTGCTGAGTTTGGATTTTTTTATGTATTGTGTTGTCCACTCTAAGTTTTGGCCCTGAAATTACCATTTTTTAAGTGGGGAAAATGTCATTGGTTTATTACTTTGTATTCATTTTCATGTGCATGGGTGTATTGTTTTTCCTTCTATTTTTGGCATAATATGGTATAAGAATGGGTTTTCAAAAGGATAACTTTTTTCACTATCTCTCATGAGACTTAGCTATAGAAATTCCATTAGAGTGATGGAAGGGTTTAAACACACTTGAAAAAAATCTTAATAAATACAAGGATTTTCCTTGCCATCATTTGTGGATGACACCAAATAAATTTCCTTTAATGTGCATTTCAATAACATTGAATTCCTTTTTATAATCATAAATCTTGGTTAACATGTAAGAAATGATAATCTAATCGTTGATATTTTAACCCAATCATAATTAATGTTGGACAATTGGTTTGTTAGTTGGTTTCCATTGATCTCAACCCTTGAAGAGTGATATTGGATATTGATGTCAACCCTTAGAGATTGATGTCAACTCTTTGAGAGGTCCAGTGATGTGGAAAATATCATTGGATAGTTTATTATCACTTGTATGATCGAGATTGATGGTGAGTTAGTTGATGAAGACCGATAACACATTCAAGTATCCCAGACGATGTGGTTTTGGTACCCGAAGTTGATTAAGAAATATGGACATCAATGATAGTGAAATTTTAGGTAAGACTATCATATATGGATAGTACATATCATTTTGTTTCTGATGATATGTGGAACACCACGTGGTTCCTCATGGTTAGGGAGATATGGCCTTTTAAAGTTGGAAGCGAGAAAGAGTGGCGAAGAAGCCCCTAGTTGGTTACAAGTCTTGGTCAAAAGGTAAAGTGGTTGTAACAAGAAACCCCTAATATAAGAAAAGAGGTTACCTAGCAAAAATATAAATACACGTCAAGAGTCTCTCATTTGCACACACACTTACATTGAAAATCTATCTTGTGAATGTTATGGTTTATCTTTCTATTGGAAAATCTACTAATGAATTTGAAGTTGAAGTGGCAACATTTTTCTGAGGTAACGAAGGTATTGTTGGCTCCCCCAACCAACACCCTATCATTTTACCTTCAAAATATAGGGCTAGCCAAAAAATGGTTAGTTTTCCAGTAATGTTGTCTCCATCGGATTAATAGACCTCTTGTAAATATGTTGTTTAAATGCTTTTGAATAGTTTTGCATACAATTTTTAGCATGCTTGAATTTTCTGTTAGCTTCAGTATGTTATGTTTTACATCATGATTTTGTGCTTATCCTTAATTTCATGACTGCAAAGAATGAAATTAAGGATTTTGTAACGTCCCCGCGTCGCTACGACTACCAGCGAAGTGAATGGTGCAAAAGTTTTTAATAAAGGGTGACAACTATGATTACAGCTAAACAACACATCTATAGGCGAGCACCACGCCCGCAGAAAAAGAAACCAACAACTATGACTCCATGCGCTAGAACAATAGAAGATGAGAAAAACATGCATAAAACAATAGAGATGAACGACTACCCACCCGACACAAACATGACAACGTCTACTGGCTAAGGAACAACACCTGCCATCCCGACACAACGACCTTGACAGCTGGTGACTAGGACCACCATGGTGCATAGACCCCACGCATGAAGGCATTCAACCCATGTGTCAATAGCAAACTTACAATGATCGGCCACACTCACACAGAAGGCACAGACTCCGACCAACTTATCATTCACCTCTATCCTTCATGCGCACAATGATCTCCGCCTCAGGAATCATGCGGTCGCTCGATGATAGGTGTGACAACACTGTGGCACTACCCCTAATTGGACCAAGGTCTCAAGAACCACCAACGTGATAGGAGATCGAATGCTTCGTTGAACCACAAGACGACTAACTGAAATATTTCGGGTTTCGACAAGGTGGACCTGTGTGGTGTAACAACTGTGGCCAACTGCCCCCCCCCCGCCCAATTACCAATCGACTTAAGGCGCAAGGTGCAAGGTTGCCAAATACTGTTAAACTATTAATTGTTTAGCCATAAACTTATTAGCCTCAACAATTAATCTTGTGCAAGCTATAAGACTAAATCCCAACCCCAAAAACCAACCACTGTTAATCATTACGGATGAGTGAACCATTATCGTTGCATTTAGTCAAATGTGGTTGAAGCTAAATGACTGACAGGTAAGACGGTCACATGAACTAAGGAAAAAGAAGATGATTAAACTAAAGATGCAAGAGTCAGGTCACAAACGCCACCAAGGCACGACCACGTTAGCTGCCAAAATTCAGTCATAAATGTTGCCCAAAAGGTAATGCAGACATACCATACTAAATCATTATTAAAGTGCAATCAACTCGGTGGTAAATGAAATTTACAGTGTGGAGGTATAAGTTTGAGTGGATATCTTTACTGTGGGTAAAAATTGCAAAACACAATAACACAGAGCCAATCACCGAGGGAGATGGGTCTACAAGGGACACGAAGGTCATGCTCTATGCATTGTTTACAACCAAAATCCGTTGCATTCAAATTACTCGGGTAAATTCTACACTTGCTCGGGCTCGGTCCTGTGTGTCTGTCAGTCTAACAAAGCAACCCTAATAGACAGCAAAGGTTTTCATCCACCTGTCGATTACACGCATGGGGAGAAGGAAGTAAACTAACCTAGCGATTTATTAAATCGTTGTCTTAAGAAATCGCTATCTTAGAAATTGTCCGCTTAAAACTAAACCTACATGATATGGATGAGATTAAATAGGATAAAACTATGCATTGTGATAATGATGTTACTCGTGATACTGCATGGGTAGTAAAATAGTTGTGCAAGCATAAACAAAATTGATCGTTGTAATAATGTTTATTTATGTATCCTACATAATAATGATGTCGTTGAATAATAATACAAAGCCCAACTACATAAGATAACGTCGTTAACGTAGTAATAAGATAAATTATGTTATCATATCACTAGACTTTAGATGATACACAGATATTTTGCCCAGGGCACAGACATACATATTGAAAAGAAGATCTACAAATTCACATTGATTCTAGAATTCGCATTGGTAAAAATATCATTGGTTACTAACATATTAACACATTATCACTTGATATCTACACATTACACAAATTAACTCGTTGTCCTAGAGCATCATAAATTTTGCTATGTAATACAAAAGAAACGCAGGCATATGTGTATAATTGCATATATATATAAAACTAACAACCTTGTCAAAAAAATGAGTTCAGACATATAAAAAAACGTAGGCATACAAAATTTGCTATCCAAGATAAGGCAATCCTTAAGATTAAATCGTGATCCACAATAATCCATGTTGTTGTTCAATAAATCTATCAACCACACGCAAACAATCCAAACACAGAGATTGGGCCTTCAACTCAGAGGTTATCAATCAAGAAAAATAAGGGAATGAAGATGAACAAGGCATAGGGTAATCATTCGCCAGAGGCGCAATGACCATCAGTCAACAAGAACAATCAACAGGGGTAGACGGCTGGGCATAAGCATCCTTCTCTCATCATCCATGCACAGAAAAGAAGGGCGTTTAGATCCATAGGTCTATTAACACAGAAGTGACGATTGTAGATCAGGCTCCTGGCTAACTTCTCAGGCGAAGATTGATGAGCTAGGGACAAAAGGAAAAAACAACCGCAATCATCACAATTTAATAAATCATAGGGCGGCCAAGACATGTCGGGATTCGAAGGCCATGGGAATCAATCAATCATCGAGCTAAAGGCTATGGGAAAATTTTAGTCATCAACTAGAATGCTAAGACAATCATTTTCTTTACCCAATTAAACATACATAACTAAAAGCATAAATCATACTAACAATCTACCATGCAGAAATAAAGGAAGTGTACTGTATCCCAAGTCGCCCCCTCTGAGATGATGTCTCGCATGCTCCGTGCAACTCCCGCTTGTTAATCGATGTGACTTCACCGGTACCTCCCAGCCAACGTTAGGGGTACTCTTCTCCCCCCTTAGCTCCTTGAGCCTCAAAGGGGCCATGCACACTAACTAGAGAATCAACTAGCTCCCATCTCACCTCGCAAGGCTGAGCTACCACTCCTCATTGAGCTGGGTATCTCAACCCCCACAAGCTAAGTCAGTCAAGTATAAATTTCTACAGCGTAACGTTACGTATAATAGAAGAGATGCATCATCCTTCTCCTCCCTCCATTATATAGAATTTCAAAGTCCCTTACTTTCCCAAAATCCCATTTAATTTAAAGTTTAATAATTTAATCCATAAAAATCCTCCCTGTACAACTGTCACCCATCCCCTTCATTCCTCCATAAATTAATTTCATTAATTAATTAGTTACCCCTATTTCCCTCACTCACCTAAAGGCACTCCTAGAATCACTCCTAGGTGTCTCCATATCCCCTTACAAGTTTTGATGACTTTCCCCCATATTAATTTACTAGTGGAGTTTAAATTAGAAAGTTCTTAAATGCAAGATACCTTACTAAGTTAGACTATCTTCTTTTTCCTTGTGCTTCCCCTTTCTTTTTATGTTTCTCGATTTTTCCTAGTTTCCTAATTATTTTAGATTTCCCTCTTTCCCTTTTTTTATTTAAACTCAAAAAGGCATGTGCAGAAACTTACCCTTTCCCCCCTTTTTTTCTTTTTAATGAATAAATTTTTAATTAGCATAATATAGTAAAACAATTATTTCCCTTTTTTTTTTTTTATCCCAAAAGTTTTTTTATAAATCAATTTAATTGCT